>JADBJO010019058.1:0-34028 GCA_016801955.1 Conus betulinus | reverse complement strand
AAACCAATGTGTTTTGTGTCTTATTGTTATAATGACATCCATCTCATGGCTCCCGACCAATAGGTGGAATGGGATTGAAAGTGTGAGCAAGATTTTTTGTGCAGATGTCCATGTGCAAGACCTCGGTTTCAAATATCTCTGAAAGAATGAGGGATCAGACTCTGCAGAGATTTAACACCAAAGAAAAAATAGCTTCCAAACTGGCTGCATCAAGTGGAAATCGAACTTACGACCCAAGAACAAGTCTTGACGTCCTGCCTTTCAGGTCAGCCAGACCCCAGTCTGTGGCTTTGGTCTCATTCACTCTCCAATCCAGTCCAGCTATATAATGTCCCTTACAGTCCTAGCACTATATCACTCTACAGTGAGATGTGAACAGGGGGGGTGGGGGTGAAGGAATGTGTACATGAGGACACCACCATGGGAGATCCTGCATTGTAGCGAAATCATATGCATTAACAGTCATGGCTGTTCTCATCCAGCATGACCTGCTGTGCCATTCCCTCCCTCTGGAATACAGGATACAGAGAAGAATGTAATAAAGAATTAGGAAACTGCATGTCATTTTCA
Organism: Conus betulinus; assembly: GCA_016801955.1. Taxonomy (NCBI): domain Eukaryota; kingdom Metazoa; phylum Mollusca; class Gastropoda; order Neogastropoda; family Conidae; genus Conus; species Conus betulinus. Next base: position 33,458 of record JADBJO010019058.1, on the reverse strand, counting down.
AAGATTCTGTGCATTTTGTGGTCAGTGGCAGTTTTACTTGGTATCTAGGAATATACTGCTACTGATATTACTTAGTAGCTGGTTGGTAATTTAGCTAAGACCGTTCTATGTGATTGGCTATCAATTAAAAATTAGGAGGGGGGGGGGGGGGGTATCTTCCATTCCATTTGCCAGTGGCATTACTCTCAGTGGGCTCATTCTGGCAGTCCCAAACACAGCTGTACTCAGACATGTCCTGCTGCAGCCCCCATCAATGGCGGTCCACAGAGAGCAGTAATGGCAACTCATGAGGCAGTCACCAGAGCAGACACAGTACTGCTATTGAGTAACTTTGGTTGTGTTCAGTGGTTGTTTGGCTATCATTTTATGACTGTTAGTGTCCAGTTCTCTTATTATTTTCAATTGAAATCTGTAAACGAAGATTTGTTGCCACTGGCAAGTAGCCTTTACATTTTGCGCTCATTGGTAACAAGGAACCAAATTCAAGGCAGTCACCGGATGAGTGATATGAATGATTTCCTCTGTCGCAGAGGGGCTGCTTTGAATAGATTTGTCTCTTGAGAGTTGCTTATTGTCCTGACCAATATCACAGGCATCTGTATCTTTTACACCAGGCTGATGCATGCAGATATTTTTTAAGGAAACTTAGAATACAACATAGTCATGTGATTACAGACCAGTAATGCTGGCAGATATTTTCAAAGGAAGCATAAAGTACAAACCTGGTCCTGTAACTACAGACCACAATGGAACTCCATACCATTCTGTTCATCCGTTTGGTTGATTTTCAATCAAACAAAACAAAAATAAAAATCTAAGACAGTGTTCTTCACATCTTGTTTGTGATGGTGATCTGGATTCCACTTCCTCTCCATTTTTTCATTTTGGTGAATGAGCTTGTCTCACAGTCTTCATTGTTGGAAGGTGTACACAGGGACCAGCATTGGATGGACATGATGACTGTCTGGAGGTGGACATTTGCACAGATGGTTTTGCAACAAAGCAATAACTGTGTGTCAGTTAGGGGTTAGTAGGTGGTGTCTTGTGTGTTGGATCAGAATTGGCACCACTGAATACCATTGAACTGACTAGTCAACTGTGTGGTATTTGCGTTAGTGCTTTGCCATATAATGAGCTAAACTGTGACTCTCTGTGTATGGCTGATTATGAGGCTACAACAGGAGAAGACTGGATGTGGTTGTGATGGAATTTCCAGAGTAAACAGTGTGGAAAGTAATGCTTGTGTGCATACATTGAGAAACAACATGTGAACAACAGCAACAGCAAAAAATGGATGGAAAGAAAGAAGAAAAAAATCCAAACAAACAACTACAGGCACAATGATTGGTCTTGCATGCTGAGAGGTCATGGGTTTGAATCCCAGTGAGAGTTTAAGCCCCAGTTGGATCCAATGCTGTTAAGTGCATCATGGACTTGGAAGATTGGAAACACTCTGTTAAGGTTAATTCCGTAAATGAATGTTTTTGAGTTTTTTTCTGAGCGTGTTGCTAACATTTACTAACATTTTTGTCATGTATATCTTGGTTTTTAGTACACTATTAAGAGAAAAGGTTTGTGATGGATGCACAGAAAGAGAAGAAGATTGTTTGCCAGTTATTTTAGGTTAAATCAAACTTTATAACTCTTTATCGGTTTCTTTCTTCAACCTCCATCTGTGATCCTCCCCTCCCCCCCGTTCTGATTGTCATTGAGTCAGTATTCATCTCAATGCATTCTCCGTCATATTCCTTTCACTTAGGTATGTTGGTTTTCATGCTGTTGTCTTGTGCCTGTCAAAATGCCTGTCAAAATGCTTGAATGGCCAGTGGCCAGGTGGACAAGGTGGACAAAAACAAAGAGAGAGAGAGAGAGAGAGAGAGAGAGAGAAAACATGAGACAGAGATATTTCCCAATTAAATCAGATTCAAGTGCAAATTTGTCATTATGATTCTTTTATTTCTTTCTTCTTTGACTCCCACACCCCTTTTCCTCACTTCCAGTGAATCAATCAACAGAAATGCGCCTGCTGTATCTTTTTTCGTCAGATCTGTGCACACTAGCAGTTGGCACTTACAAAAAAAAAAAAAAAAACAAAAACTTTTTTTTTTCGTTACACACAAATGAATAACAAACTTCTGTTAAAAAAAGAGAGGCAAAAATAACAAACACAAAAAGGTCACTTCGACTTTTCTTATCCCAAACACATTAACAGCACAAACACAGTTTCTTCTCTTGTCTTGAGGTCCAGTCAAACTGATGAACACTCACTCATTCCAGTCCTTCGAAGTCAACATCATTGTCTTCATTGTCTTCACTCTCATCGTCATCCATGGCTTCTTCTGGGGCATCTCCATCATTGTGAACACGAGGGAGGAAAGCACCGATTTCATCTGGAAACCATTCCAGTGTTTCATCGTCCTGAGAACCCATCCATTGCGTTCGAAATGGCGCACCTGAGAAAGGCCGTGACGATCGTTTCAGGTCGTATGTTGTCCCATGCCCTGCTGACCCAGTTGATGACATCCTGCCTTGTAGGTTGCCTGAGATTGCCAGCAGGCGTTGGTGGTCTTGGTTCTCTCATCCACTCCACCCAACAGTCTCTGATACCATCCTTGAAAGGTTTGACGAGACTGACGTCGACTGGTTGTGCCAAAGGAGTACAGCCTGCAGGCACAAAGACCAGGTCTACCTGCCGTGCGGCGAGTGATTCTCTGACTTCTGGCGTCCTGTGAGCGTTATAGCAGTCCAGCACAAGGAGGCGACGTTCATCTGCTGGCCCAAGAACACGCTGAATTCAGGTGAGGATGGTGTTCCTTGTCATCCATCCATTTGCTGTGGCACACAACTGCACATTGTCAGGCACTCTCAACTGTAGATGAACGCGAGGTGGAATGCGTCCATTTCTCTCCCGCAAGATGATAAAAGCTGGAAACTTGGTACCATCAGCTGCTGCCAGGAGTGCCACTGTGAAGCCTCGTTTCTCCGCTTTGGTGCTCTTGATTCGTACTTGCTTGTCGCCTTTTGGGTTGTTGGTGCGGGACGGCAGCATGTCAAAACGCACCATCGTCTGGTCCATGTTTAAGATGTTTGACAGTGGGTAGTCATGAAGGTGACGAAGCCGTAGAATGTTGCGACGGAACTGAAGAAGCTGCTCTTCAAAGTCTGCAGGAATCTTTTGGCTGGCAGTGGTTCCTCGTCGTGATGAAACCATGTGGCGTTGTTTCAAACGCTTGAGCCACATGTCTGATGCAAAAACCTTGAACATTCAAAGCACCAGCCAGTTCAACTGCTTTGCGCTGTAAATCTTGTTGTTCACCACCACTCGTCCTTCAGCTCGTTCCTCCTCCAAATATTGCATCACACCTTGATCCACTTCCTCAGATCTCAAAGGCCGACCTCGAGACAACTTTCTTTTGTCCTTCTCTTTTCCGTACTGCTGTTCCAAGATCTCTCTGTTCTCTCTCCATTCTCTTATTCTTTTTCTATCAACAGAAACATTCTGAAACATTTCCTGCAGCTTCGTTGTCAAGATACCTTAAAGCTTCCAATTTGAATGAAACAGTGTAAGACTTATGCTTCGGCATGGCTGAAAATTCTCGTCTCTTCGATCTAGATCTGATGGGGGGTGAATGGTTACTCACTCAAGTCAACATTTTTTGCAACGTCATTTTCTACGGTATTGCTTTTTTTTTTTTTTTTTTCGAAAACAACCGAGAAAAAACCGAAAAGAACCCAAAACAAACAAAAAGAAACGAGAACAATCGAAAAGAAATGAAAACAACTGAGTCTCGCTCAGGTTGCTGCACATTTTGTGCGAGAAAGAAGCCTCAGAATATCCAGTCCCAAATGATCCTAAAAATAATGTGTATTATCTTGTGAATAATGCAGCAAATATTGATAGACGACAACAAGGGAAAAAGTCTATGGACATGACGTTGTTTTATTATTTCTTCCTGAATCACGAAAGAGTCTGCACTTTCGAGACCAACAAAATAAGGCTAGATTCAATGGGAGTCAAACCGAGTACCGTTCGTTAAAAAAAAAAAAAAAAAAAAAAAAGTGGTAGTGTGTGTGTGTGTGTGTGTGTGTGTGTGTGTGTGTGTGTGGTAATGGTGGTGGTGCAAAGTGGGAGATGGGCGTTTGCTAGGTAGTGAGACCTTTACATGACTTCTTGCAGAAAGTGTGGGGTGGGCGTTTATTAGATACTGGGCGTTTGCTAGGGATTCTACCTAAGTTTTGAGACCGCACTGCACATGTTCTAAAGCTGATGGATAAATGAACTTATGACTAAGATGAGAGATATTTAAGATGGTGTCATGGCTACAACTTAGCAGATGTGTGATCTATGCATTAGTCCAACACGCTGTAGATGGTGGCGGCCACTGGAGTGAGATGCTGACTGACACCCTGGCTCCACAACTTTGCAACTATTGTCATCAGTAGGGGGCTTAAACGATGGTGTCCCTCATATGTTGGTTCTGAACAGGCATCACCAACCACCCCCAAAGTGATTCAGCCGCAGTTCGGTGTCTTCTCTGGTGGGTTGCTTCATGGTAACCCGACATTAGTTACTCACTGTTGGACTGCTGGTGCTGGAGGTGCAATACGATGAATGTTGGACGTCTGTGTGAGGTAGGAATGATCTGTTGTGGAATGAGTGGCAAGCTAGAATGAGTCACAGTGCCACTGACAGGGTACAGAAGATGAGATAGCCACCTTAAAGTCGCAATGCTGGGGTGTGACTGTATCCACCTGGGTGCATCTTTTAGTGGGGGAGTCAGAGTGAGTGGTGTGGGAACAGTACCACTGGAAGAGGGGGAAGGATAGTGTACATGTGATGATTAAGTTTAAAAGTCATTAAACATGACAGCAGTCCATGGAAGGCCAGGAATTTTGTGAAATTGTTGTACGTTTATTATTGATGAAGACGAGGTAATGGTGCTACTGGTTTTCTCTCTCAATTTTCGTCACTAAAGGCCCATTTTAATGTGTTGGTAAAAAAATCACTTCAAGATAAAAAATGTTAAATAAATGAATACAAGTTATGAAAGCTTAGGAAATGAGATTTTAAAAACTGATGGATAACACATTGAGTTAGTTGAGGGAAAGTATTTAACTTCCTGCAATCATTTTTGAAGACTAGTTGTAAGGATGGTAAATTCAGTTGTTAAACACACTGAACACAGCCAGTCACCTAACAAAAACCCTATTTTGTTTGCAGGCACAGCTACATATTCTGCATTCATTGGTTCCAGTTTGACAGGAAAGGGGTCGTTAAAGATATCAATAGCATTTAATGTCTTTAAATTGGAAGTGATGTGCCGCTCCAAAAGTTCAGAATGCAAAAAAGAAAGAAAAAGAAAAAGAAAAAAAAAAAATGCTATCTTTCGTCTGAAATTATCATTGCCTAAAAGGCCCAAACTGGGGCCCTTTGTCAAGAAAGAGTTAAACAGGAGAATAGTGGTATGCTGTCTCTTCCTTTCAGCCGAATTGAAAAGCACTCTAATGATTTTACAGAATGTCCTGTATCCTTGAAACGAAGCTGTAAAAGTTGAAAGAGACAAAAGCAGCCACTTACTTTTAAGCATGTGTACTTATTCTTCAGACAGAATATTGGCTGGAATTTTAACAACAGATGCATTCGTTTGAATTATTGGATGTAAACACAATATGCAATATAGCAAAATTTTGCATCCCCTCAAAACGCATATGCGTGCACACACACATACCCATGCATGCACATGTACGTGCACATATATCAAGGCACACATACATACATGCACATATACACACGCACAAGATGAGACCAAAGGATTGGTATCTTGAAAAAAAGTCCTGGGCTGAATGACAAGAATGCTTTGTCAACATTCCAAATCCATGGTCTATTGAATTGCTGGTAGTTGTTTGAGAAAACTGTTCTCATTAGTTTAGAAAGTTTGTCTCCAAACTCTGGCATTTGTTACATGTTTTTATTAATTGTTGTGTTCATTGAAACAGTTTGATTGCATGTAATAAAAAAAAAATGTATGTATGTGGTAGTACTTTATGATACAGTCATGCTTGCTTCTAACAACAAAGGTAGATAAGAACTTGCAGGATATCCGCGCAATATACTTTGTTATAATGAAAATAACTTGTAGTGTAGATGATTTCAGAAATGTTTTGTCAAAAATGTGCAATTTTTAGTATTAGACAGCTATGGGTCGGCTTGGGAAATGTTCTTCATGTTTTCATGTTTTATTCTGTGGATACCGCAAATTGTGTTTACATGAAAATCTTTTGTAAATTGCCTTCAGCCATAAACTTTTTCCAATTTGATGCCATTTCCTAGTACATCTGTGGAATTGCTCTCGCTGGGGGGGAAAAATCTGTTTGCTTAATCCAATCCAATGGTATGTAGAACTTGTGTATACATGGTAATTATTTCTAAGGTATTTGCTTATGCAAAAAGTCTAATCTGTGCCATTTTCTTGCATTAGATAGCTTTTGGATGCATTTTAGCCTTGTTAGATTCCAAGGTTCTTTGCATGAATTGTGCATGTAAAGCAGCAACAACTTGAATTATATCATTTTAAAAACTGCAGTTGTTATGAAGACAGACAGACAGTAATCCCCACTTAGAGAGCAGGAGCAAGATAAGCGAGAGAAAAGAGAACAAAAAGATATAGAACAGGGGAAGTCACTCTGACTCTTGTCTACAGGGAGGGGCCGAGAAAGGCTCTTGCTTACGCAATCAAGTGACTTACAATTTATCTCACTATTTTAATTTGTCTCACTGAACAATTTCAATGCAACAATTAATCACTGGTTTAGTAAACCAGAACACAACATTGAATTTTGAGGCAAAAGATTTTCAAAACCAAAATTAAGATTTAACATCAAACATTAAATAAATCATCAAAAAGAGTTCAGCCCATCATAAGCATCATACCGTCCCTAAGGTTCCGCAGGTATATTGAGATGGGTAGCAGAGTATTGGTATTGTGCAGACTAGACCAGGGACAACTTTGGGTGCAGGGTTAATGAGGGTAATTTGGGCAAGGTTGAGCATAGACGTCTCTGGTTGGAGGGAGGCAAGGGTAAGGAGGAAAATAAAAATGTGGCAGAAAAAATGACCAAGTCGAAGAAAAGGTCAGCCCCTTGAATTAAAAGACCACTCTGCCAACTTTGTTTTTCCCTCTAGAGAGACAAGGTGTCTCCCTCTATCTCCAGCCGGTCAAAATGCGAAGGTACTTGCAGTGTTAAGGAACAGGAAATAGGATGTGGAACTTGTCAGGAAACAGGAAGTAGGTTGGGGACTTGGTTTATTCCGTCCCTAAATTAATCAATTTCAACCCCACAAAATAATTACTTCTAGTAACTTTCCCAACAAGATTTTTATATACAAAGAATAAAAATAGTAAACTAGAACCAAATCAAAATACATTGTCTTCAATCCACAACCTTCTTTTTACCACTGAAGGGGAACAACTCTCCAAAGGAAACAACTTAACAAGAGACTAAAATTGTGGTTACTTCCCTCGAACTGTGCTTGTGTAGACCAGCCCTCTATCGTGCTGTCTACAGTTATATCGATACTTGTATCTCTGAAAATGATCAACTGCTCTGATTTGAAATGAACAGTTCTCTTAAAGGAAAAACTAAAAAAATCTCTCTCTCTCTCTCTCTCTCTCTCTCTCTCTCTCTCTCTCTCTCTGAGTATGAGTGATTCTGAATAGCTTTTAATTCTTTTGGATGCATTTTATCTGTGTGTAACTGATCTTGAATAATTTTTAAATTCCCATTTACTCCACTTTATATGTGTATGAATGATCCTGAATACCACTGTATTTTATTCTTATATGATTTCTGTGGATTGACTGATCCTGAATAACTTGTAATTCCTATGGATTGCACTTTATCAGTGCATGACCGATCCAGATTAAATTCAAATACTTGATGGATTTCACTTTATCTGTGTATGACTGATCCAGATTGACTTTAAATACTTGATGGATTGCACTTTATCTGTGCATGACTGATCCAGATTGACTTTAAATACTTGATGGATTTTACTTTATCTGTGCATGACTGATCCAGATTGACTTTAAATACTTGATGGATTTCACTTTATCTGTGCATGACTGATCCAGATTGACTTTAAATACTTGATGGATTTTACTTTATCTGTGTGAATGATCCAGATTGACTTTAAATACTTGATGGAATTCAGATTGACTTTAAATACTTGATGGATTTCACTTTATCTGTACATGACTGATCCAGATTTACTTTGAATACTTGATGGATTGCGCTTTATCTGTGTGTGAATGATCCAAGTACCACTGAATTCTTAAGGACTGATTTTGATCTGTGTATGCTTTGAATGCTTATTGATTCCAGTTTGTGTATGCTTTATTCTAGCTTTGAATTTTTAGAGATGTTCTTTATCTGTGTATGTTTGATCCTGAATTACTTAAAATTCTTTCAGATTGCACTTTATGTAACTACTAACGATTGTTGTGAATTAAGGCATGCTGATTTGTCAAAATGTTTGATGTATTGTAGGTAAATGACAGTGAGAGTTTTTGATTCACATACATTTATCACTGTGCATCTTCATACCAGAAAATTAAGATGTGAATGTTCCAGGACCTATAATGAGACTGAGTCTGTCAAAGCCTATGTAAGAAGCTGGACAGGTGTCAGAGTAATTCTGCTGACAAGGCTGGAACCAAGCAGCAACATGTGTACGATAAAATGAAATTGTGTACATTTGTACATACAGTTTCAGTTATCACTAATTCAAGATAACCTTTTTCATGATGTTATTTTTCCTTGAATTTTTCCTTGAATATTTTTTCAACCTAAATCTATCTGTGCTGTTATGGATGGATTTTGAAGACAAAAGTTTGATTTGCTGTCAGTCAGACTCTTTTGATTATGAGCTATATAGTTACCTTTTTTTTCACTTTGTTGCTGGTATTGGTGGAGATCTTTGCACATCATTGCTCGGAGTGCAGCAGCTCTTGCTTAGACTGACTGAGAGTTCTGTGATTGATATGTAACTAGCAAAAAAAAAAAAAAAACCCATCTGATTAATCGTGGTTTTTCAGGTTGAAATGTAACTAGCAAAAAAAAAACCCCATCTGATTAATCGTGGTTTTCACCTGAAAAGTGTCAGATTGGTCTTAGTAGTATTCATTTCTATACATTTTACTTATCCTAGTTTGTTCCCTGTTATTCTTTAACATTTCAAAGACATACATTGTGAAAAACTGTGTTTTTTGTTCATTTTTTTTGGTATTGGAGGGGCCTGTTTATATTGAAACCGCCCCAATACTAAGTGTATTTTTTTTAGTTTGCTATTGTGGAATATCAAAAATGTGTGTGCAATCATCTGGGCACAGCTGCCCCTCTTTGTGGGTGGTATAATTGCACATCTATTGCAGGTGGACTATTTTCATTACACACCTGCACATTTTGGACTGCATTGTTTCTGGAGACCTGTCTTTGTTGACATACATGCAGAGACCATTGTGCCTCTGTTTATTCATTCCATTCATACGCATATTCATTGCCCACTGTTCTGATTTTGCCTTGTCGCTCAGGGTGAACCAGAACACTGGCAGTCCAAAAAGCAGTGAACTTCACCTGTCACACATACGAAATAAAACATACTTTGAACTTACTAGTGGGATTTATGTTGCTTTGAATCTTTAAGGTTTATAGCTTACTTTGAACTTACTAGTGGGATTTATGTTGCTTTGAATCTTTAAGGTTTATAGTTTACTTTGAACTTACGAGTGGGTTTTTATGTTGCTTTGAATCGTTAAGGTTTATAGTTTACTTTGAACTTACTAGCGGGGTTTATGTTGCTTTGAATCTTTAAGGTTTATAGCTTACTTTGAACTTGTGGGATTTATGTTGCTTTGAATTTTTAAGGTTTATAGCTTACTTTGAACTTACTTGTGGGTTTTCTGTTGCTTTGAATCTTTAAGGCTTTGGTTTCATTAGATATGATCAGTATGCAAGCATTCGTGCAAGTGTATATGAGCAAACATTCCCCACCCCATCCCCAACCCTATGCATCATGTTAGGATCCATATGTTCTCAATGTTTGGTAAGATTCAGGTGCAGTCCACACATATATGCATGTGTGTGGTTGTGCAACTTTGATCAACATCAGTACAAAACCTTTCTCAATTATGATGTATTTTGCGTACTTGAGAACGCAGTACTATTTGCAGTTCAATTTTGTTTCTTTTTCTTTTTAATTTGCCACTTGCATACATGAAGAAAGTGCTACTGAAAACTGTTACGTTGTAATTATATCTATATTTGTGTATGTATTTTGTCAAATTATTCATTGAGATGTTGATTTTTTTTTCAAACATTACTTGTTGAGATAATATTCATTGTTATTGTTGTAAAGTTTGAGCCATTGAGAAATTTTGAACATTTTTCCTTTGACCTAAGAGATGAATTCATTTTAGATAAGAGGATACTGCAGAGCTCTATAAAAAGAGAGATGTTAGGTTACGTTTATTACATTGTCATGGGAAAGTATTTCTGTTGTAATGTTTGATAAAAAATGACATGTAAATTAAGAAAACAAATCAAAAGCAGGACATATGGATAGATTTACATTCTTGTTCTTAATTCCTCTAGCAAGTTTAATTGATGAAAATAACTTGTGAACATTTTCTTTTTCAATTTAGTCATACTTTTGGCTGGTGATGGAACATTTTCGTATTTGTTTTATTGGTTTTTGTTTTTAACATTAAAATATTGAAAGTGATGAACTAAAAAAAAAAAGTTTATATTGCTACAAGGTGTGTGTGTGTACATATTTTTTGTGATAAGAACAATAAAATGTTCCGTGAACATGTATTATGCCATTTGATATACATTAATAATCATTCCATTATTCCAGAACCACATTTTTCTTTTTTTACTTTTGATATGACTCCTGACCAACGTAAACTGATAAACTTACAATGTTTGTGTACATATTCATTCATTTTTAATGATAAACTTACAGTGTTTGCGTACATGCTCATTATTTTTGATGAAAAATGTTTTATTAAACATATACCATTTATTGTACATTAATCACCATTTAGTCATTCCAGAGTGACTGTAGTTCTTTCACTGGATGAAATGAATCCTGGCTGATTAACTGATGAACTCAAGAAGTCTGTACTAATACAGTGTTTGTATATAGATATTTGTTTTTGTTGTTGTTTTATTAAAAAAATGTTCTAATAAACATGTAGTATGCCATTTAATGTACATTAAGGTGTTCATTTATTCTCTAGTGCAAGCAGCTGTTATACTTTCAATCTATGAAATGAACCTGGACTTGTTTGCACTGATGAACTTGGGATGTCTGTACTGCTATAATGTTTATGCACATTTTCATTATTGACAAGAAGACAGAATTTTGGTAAAGACATACTATGCCATTTGGTATGCCATAATGATCATGAAAAGGTAGACCAGACATACTATGCCATTTGGCATACCATAATGATCATGAGAAGGTAGACAACACATACTATACCATTTAGCATACCATAATGATCATAAGAAGGTAAACAAGACATGCTATGCCATTTGGTATACCATAATGATCATGGGAAGGTAGACAGGACATACTATGCCATTGGTATATACCATAATGATCATGAGAAGGTAGACAAGACATGCTATACCATTTAGCATACCATAATGATCATGAGAAGGTAGACAAGACATACTATACCATTTGGTATACCATAATGATCATGGGAAGGTAGACAGGACATACTATGCCCATTTGGTACCCATAATGATCATGAGAAGGTAGACAAGACATGCTATACCATTTAGCATACCATAATGATCATGAGAAGGTAGACAAGACATACTATACCATTTGGTATACCATAATGATCATGAGAAGGTTGACTCCCTGCTTTTGATGCATACCTTTGTGCTTTTATAACCCAGACAGATGTACATGATAAGGATTTCTGAGAAAGTGATTGTTAGTCATCTAATATATATAGCTGGAAAGAATTTTTTTGAATGATGTATACAGTGATGTATGTATGTATTGGATCTAAGTTTGTGTTACATTTGAAATTGTTTTTTGACTTTTTTGGTTTTTTTTTTAGTTAAAAACTTCAACATATGTGTACATATTGTTACAATGTTTCAAGAATTTGTTTTTCATGTGTTTGGAATATGAGGTAATCAGGCAAAACTGAAAATGCTGACTTTGGTGCAGCTGACTGATTATATGTACTTGTACATTATGTGTTCATACACAGAGAGCTTACATGTTGTATTTCACACAAATGACAATGATTATCATTAATTCATCCTGTGTTTTGTTATTAATTTGTGCGTGATTTAAGTTAGCATTGCTTTGTTTCGTTTTTCATTCCTGCAGTACTGAAAAGGTTCAAGATTAACATTGTAAATTTCACTTCAGATTGAGTTCTGTAACTTTCTTAATTTGATGCAGGACTGACCTGAATGGTGCAGACTGGAATCGCTGAGATAAACATGCAGTGTGACATACATGTGGATTTTGCTTGTATAATGTTTCTCAAAAGTTTATGCTTTCTCATTCTTTTACAGTCGTAGGTTTTTGAACAATATAATAGGGATTAGACTTGGAGATATTTGAATGTATCCAAACAATTTCTGTACTTTCATTCCTGTCATTTGTGAGATAAACAAACAAACCAATACTTAGTGAGGATCTGAAATGGCAATGTCTGAATTATTTGTTAACATATTTGTACATGTTTGGGGTGAAAAAAGTTGTTTAAATAAACTGCTTTTTGTTTTACATGCTTAATGATAGATTTTGCTGTAGATCGTTTTTTAAGTGATGATTTGACATAAATTTTAGTCTGCATTTTAATGTTTACATAGTTTGAATTTGTTTCCAGACCTGATACGATCCGCTGGCTGTTGATAACTGTTGACTTCTTTTCTGTCATGCTGTTGGATGTACATTGAAAATGGTGAAAAAGCATGTTGTTGATGTACACAACATGAGATAGTTCCCAAAGAGGATGTTTTGTGAATATTTTCAAATCTTTTATCTTTGGTTTTTGAAAACTTTTTTTTTAGGTGCCAGTCTTATGTATATGCAGTAGAGGTTTCAGATTATATATGAATTATGCACCTGATACTTTTGAGCTGATATTTATATTCTCTTTTAATCACACTCAAACTGACTATACATGTTGTTGTTTACTTCATCATCAATACTGAGTTTTCATGTGACTCTTGACTGTCAAAACTTGGTATCATCACACAAGGAAACTAATGAAATGCTATGCACATTTTTTGGGTGAATAGTGTGACACTGCTCTGTGTGTAAGAACTCAAGTGGAATGTTTTTTTGTGCCTGATTTTTTATCTTTTTGGGAACTGTGGCAGGTACTCTTTGGACAAGCATATGGTATCCAGTTGCATGGAAGAGATTGATCTAATGAAATACTTTTTTCTATTGCATAAGTATATTTTTGTTTGTTCTTGCATCATGTATATCCTTTTTATTTCAACATTGCATTGATTGATTATAAGTACATAATAACGTTCACCACTGAGGGAAATGTTTTAAACTGTTCATCATTCTCCTAATGCACATCTTTTTAGTCTCTATATATAACCAATATGCCCAATGTAAGAGTGAAAGTAATTTTGTTGTAGTGTTTCATTTTGTTATCTTTTGAGATGTAATGTTGAAACCACCCATATATAAAGCGAGGAGTATCAACTATTATGGGAAGAGGTAAGTGAGTTGGTCCATAAGTATAAAGACAATAGACGGCAACACAAAATACTGCCCTTGTACATGCCTTAATATGAGACGAATTATCTAATTTCACTCTGAAATGAGTCTGATGTCACTATTGTCTGATATACTCCAAGGAATAACTTTTTTCCGTAATGAGATTTGGGGGAAAAAAAAAAAGGTTAAGACATGCATAATATGAAAGCATTTCAAGGTGAAACAGGCATCCCAGACAGGTGAAAACAATTAGCAGGAATAAGTATTTCAAAGCTTTTGACTAAGGCATATCGTACATTAAGATTCCTCAGTAGGAATGGAACACTTTTTCACCCAGGTCAATGGTAAAGTGATGATTGTCAACAGTAGGGATATAGTAGATCAACAGTAGGGATATAGTAGATGGTCTCCTGCATATATTGGATGAGGACAGACGCCACCAAGGGACGCAGCAGCAGTGCAGGGTTACCTCTGGCAGACTGCCTATGACAACATGAAATGGATTGCTTGCTATGTAGACTCCATGGAGATCTTGTTGTCAGGGATGCTCCACCAGATGTGCAGTTTTGTTTAGTATCTGAAATTGGTAGATAGATCTTGCTTAATCAAAAATTTTATGGAATGGTAGATGCTTCTTGCTTAATTGAAGATTTTGAGGAATGGTAGATACTTCTTGCTTAATCAAAGATTTTGTGGATAGTAGATCCTTTTAACCCTTTCACCGCCATGGGCGCTTTTTGGCGACGACTTGGCAGATCGCCAAGGGCGCCTTTTGGCGACAAAGTAGGGTGACCTAACTCCCGATACTCTCACGATCCTAGTTCATGAGATAAAAAGCCAGCAATAAACGTCATAGTTGGGGGATGGTCTGGCCCATGCTCACAGCCATTTGCTTTGTCAGAACACTATTCAGTTCAGTGTTTTATTGACTTTATTCCGATTGTTTTTCATTCACTATGACTTCACCACCAAGCACTTACGTACTCGACCTTGCCGTACATTTACCACAGATCAAGTGCTGGGAATATTGAATAGAGACAGTTGGTTGTTCCTAATACAGATGAAGAGAAGACCCAGACAGCCACGAGTAAAGAACGATAGTGAGGGCTTGACCGAATTATTCCAACGTGAAGCGTTGGACCGTTGCCAACTTGTTATGAGAGGCTGATAAGACGCCCACTTACTACCCTACCGCGTGTGCCCCAGTTTTTTGCGTTGAGCCAGCCAACACTGACTGACTGTTCACTAACTCTATGTGAGGGAGCCAACTAAGACTTTAGGCAACGAACTTCACACACACGCTGTGGGCCCACTCTCGCTGGTCGAGGTTGAAGGGGGCGTGGCCAACTGACACATGAGAGGCGAGTATCACAGACGTCTTTCGAGTGGGTGTACAGCTGATTATATAGATCAACTGAATGACAAGGGTTCAGAGACCAACAGGCACATGAATGACTTTGTGTTCATAAAAAAAAATATATTTATATTACTGTTGAGAGTGAAAGGGACGTGTGTGTGTGTGTGTGTGTGTGTGTGTGTGTGTGTGTGTGTGTGTTCCCTTTTTCTTTCTTACATGCGTACCAGTTAGGCATAAGAATGTGTGTGAGTGTGTGTGTGTGTGTGTGTGTGTGTGTGTGTGTGTGTGTGTTCCCTGCTATGGGAGTAGTTGTATTTGTGGCTGTTTCATGCACTTTTCTGTTGGAAATACCATACTTTCTGGTCTTCAGTTGTGAGTGGAGTATTTTTCCTCCATTGTTGAGAGTTTGTTGGCATTCTTTCTTTATTTTTTTTACACTTAGAAGAAACATAACATTCTTTTTTTTTATTTTGCATTTTTTTTTTTGCACTTGAAATCACAAAAAAAATTGAAATTGTTGTTGACTTACCATTACTAACATGTTACGATATAATAAAAAAGTACAGTGTATCTCCTCCATTTTACAAAAAATAGCATGAGAATTGGTTGTTTAGTTCCAGAGATATCCGCGTTTCACATATGCTGGTATACAATAAGAGTTTTTTTTTTTTAAAATGGCTGGCGATGGAGATTTATGCAAAATAGAATGTCTGGCGGTGAAAGGGTTAAGCCATTTTCAACATGTTTAGACTCTTTCTGATATGATTTTTTTTTTAATGCAAATATGGAATTATGGTTTTGACATCGTAACAGCCTTGATATGGCCCCTTATGGTTGGCTGGATTATATATATATATATATATATATATATATATATATATATTCTTCTGCACTGCTATAATTATGTATTATGTGTTTGCATTAATTGTAAGCCATTTTTTTATTTGTACCATTTGGTCCACATTCAATTAAGTGAATATTAAGTAAAGTCAGAAATGTGAATGCGTATGTGCATAGCAATGCTTTGGCAGACTAGACACTTTACATGTATTTGTATCAAATGTAGTTGTGTATTAATTGGATTTAAGAATATAAAGGTAAGTCTTGTTTATCCTTATTTGTTCCTGCATACACAAAAGTGTATGTCAGTTTTACATGTTGGTCAGACTTGGTTATGTTCATTGTCACTGCCAGGTAAAGGAGGTTGACATTATCTGTGGAATGCTGACAATGATACACATACAGATATGGCGTGTTGATTTTAATACACATGCATATGGCGTGATACACATGCAGATATGGCATGTTGATTTTTATACACATGCAGATATTGTAGTGTATTGTATGTTTGTAGTAAAGACATTTTAGTTAGAGAGTAAGGTCAGAGAATGAGAGTGAGAGTTGGAGAGTAAAGGGATGAAAAAAAAGAGGATGTAGAAGCAGGAACGGAATAAATGCATGTTTGAACTTAGAGTTTGGTATCGTGCTGTGAGTGTGCCTGGGAGCATGTGCTAGAATCGTGCTCAGTAAGAGGAGACGATTCTACAACTGGCGACGAGGAGAAAAAGCAGAAGAAGAAGTGAGCGCTGATCTTCAACCATCGATTCAACTGAAAAACCTTAAGTGCCGGTGCCAGAGAAGTCTGCAAGTGCTATGGCGGACATTCCGTGTGTGTTGAAGTTTGTGCCAGAGGGTGAACCGAGCCAAGTTGCAGGAAGGTGGAAGAAATGGAAGAGAGGCTTCGAAGTTTATGTGACAGCAAGAGGACAGATGCAGGAGGGGCAGAAAAGAGCTCTACTGCTACATTGTGCCGGGTCCGAGGTACAGGACATTTTTTATACGTTTTCTGATGAAGAGAAGGGAACGACATTCCAGCATGCGATGGACGCTCTATCAAATTATTTCACCCCTCAACAGAACCCCGTCTTTGAGCGTCATGTGTTTCGCCAACTCAGGATGAAAGAGGGTGAAACAACATTGCAGTTTGTTCGAAACTGCGTCAACAGGCCCAGCATTGTGATTTTCATGACCCAGATCAATAAATCAGGGACCACGTCATTGACCAAACGAGGGACAGACGTTTAAGAGGCAAGTTGTTGGAAAAAGGGGCTCTCACCCTGACCCAACTCCTTGACACTGCACGTGCACACGAGGCTGCAGCATCGCAAGTCAGCGCCATGGAGCAGTCTGCCAGTCACGTGACCAGAGACGACGCCCGATTGGTGGGTGCTGTGGGGTAGCAGACGATCGACAGACGCGCGCAGCAGTTTAAAGGAGCTACACAGACCACGCCAGCTAGACAGTGGGGCCCAAACAGGGTTCACATGCTTCCGTTGTGGAAAAACTGGCCACTTGGCAAAAGACAAGAACTGTCCCGCCAAAGGAAAGAAGTGCAACAAACTTGAAACTCATCATTTTGCATCTGTGTGCAAGTCAAAGACTGGGGGAAGAAAAAATGGAAGACTGAATTTTTTGCGCGAGACTGAGAGTGAGGATGAAGAGCAGATGAGTGCACGTCTTGTGTCGGGTGTGTCTAACTTTTCTTTTGCAGCTGTGGGGAACGGGAAGAAATTAGAAATGATTGACATCGTTGTGGGAGGGGTGGAAATATACTGCATGCATTGACTCTGGGGCAGTGCTAACATCATAGACAAGGACACGTGGGAAAGGACGAAAGGCAGGAATATCGCATGCAGTAATCATGCCAACAAAACGGGAAAGTGTTTGTTTGCATATGGGTCTTCGAGGCCGTTGAAAGTACTCGGTACTTTCGAAGCTCAGGTGGATCTGTCAGCACAGCCAAACAAAAAATAAGCACGGCGCTGAGTTTGTTGTAATTGACGGAAAAGGGATTTCTTTGTTGGGCAAGGAAATGGCAGAAAAAAAAATGGGTGTTTTGACAGTGGGCTTACCGACATTGGTGCATGACGTAGGCGCTGTGCAGACAGAGAAACCTGAGTTGAAATACAAGAGCATGTATGATGGTTTGGGGAAATTGAAGAATCACACAGTGAAATTGCATGTGAAATCGGATGTTAAGCCTGTCGTTCAGGCAGCACGCCGGATTCCGTTCAGTCTGCGAAAAAAAAGTCGAACAGAAAATTGAAGAGCTTGAAAAACTCGACATCATTGAAAAAGCAGAAGGGCCGACATCGTTTGTCAGCCCGATTGTTGTAGTTCCCAAATCAAACGGAAAGGATATCCGCATTTGTGTGGATATGCGACAGGCGAATGAAGCGATCGAAAGAGAAAGATACCCAATTCCAACCGTTGAAGAAAACCTGCATGACCATGAACGGCAGCAAAGTGTTCTCTAAACTTGATTTAAACATGGGTTTTCACCAACTGGAGCTGGATGAAGACTCGCGTCATGTCACAACGTTTGCGACACACACTGGACTCTTTCGGTACAGAAGACTCATGTTTGGAGTGACACAAGTGCGCCGGAGATCTATCAGTACACGATACAGAACGTCCTCCGCGAGTGCCAGGGTGCGCGAAACATGACTGATGACATCATTATTTACGCTGACAGTGTGGAAGAACACGATAGGCGTCTGGAAAAAGTTCTGAAAATGTTGCAAGAAGCCGGTCTGACATTGAACAGAGAAAAGTGCGTTTTTCGCATGTCTGAACTTCAGTTCATGGGTTTTCTACTGTCTGAAAAAGGGATTGGCCCAACATCGGCAAAAGTTGAGGCAGTAAAGAATGCACAACCGCCCAAAAGTGCAGCTGAAGTGAGAAGTTTTCTGGGACTAGTCAATTTCAGCGCTCGTTTTATCAAAGATCTCGCGACAAAATCCGAACCTCTACAAAAATTGACCAGAAAAGATACAGGGTATCAATGGGGAAAAGAGCAGCAGAAAGCGTTCGATCAGCTGAAAACAGACCTTTCAAATGCGGACACATTGGCCTATTTTGATCCGAAAGCTGAAACACGCGTCATCGCTGATGCGAACCCAGTTGGACTAGGCGCGGTACTGGTGCAGACAAAGAAAGGAATCCGCCGCGCAGTCTACTACGCGAGTAGACGACTCACTAGCGTTGAACGGCGCTACTCACAGACTGAGAAAGAGGCGTTAGCGCTTGTGTGGGCGTGTGAGAGATTTCATCAGTATTTGTTTGGCATAGACTTTGTCTTGGAGACAGATCACAAACCTCTTGAATACATTTACTCAAAGAGATCAAAGCCATCTGCACGCATTGAACGGTGGGTCCTTAGGTTACAGAACTACCACTTCACCGTTCAATACAGACCTGGATCACAGAACATTGCTGATCCACTGTCACGTCTTGTCAGCAGTGACGAAAACAGAGCACACACATACGGCGATGGGACTGCCCATAGCTCAGCAGAAGAATACATTTGTTTTGTTGCAAACGCTGCTGTTCCATCTGCCATGACACTGCAGGAAATTGAAAGTGTGGCAGATACAGACCCGGAGATGACTGCGTTGAGGCAGTGCATCCAAACTGACAACTGGAATGATTGTCCAAACCAAACCTTCAAAGTGCTGAGAGCAGAGTTGCCATGTTAATAATAATAATAATAACGTACATTTATAGAGCGCCCTTTCTCACTAGAGCTCACAGTGTTTTACAATAATCAACTATAAACATGTAACACTCATCATTTACACAACGGGCTGCCTACCTGGGTAGTGCCGACTAAAGAGCTGCAGCTGGCGCTTCATTCCGTCGTTTCCCGTGTCATCCAGTCAGTATCGTTCAATACCGATCACTCATTTTCCTTACTCATTTCTCACTCAGGGTGCATGCTATGTGTAAACGTGTCATCCATACCAACGGCCAAAACTGGCCTACTCTTCCGAATGTTGGTGATGGGATTTACGTGTGTGCAAGATGTTATGCGTGCGTTCACACACGGAACCTCGGTTTATAGTCTCATTCGAAGGAATGGGGAAAGATTGTTCTTAGAGGGAACAGAATTGTTGTGCCAAGCAAACTGAGAAAAAGGGTGATACATATCACCCATGAAGGGCACCAGGGAATAGTGAAAACAAAAGAAAGGTTGAGAACAAAAGTGTGGTGGCCAGGGATGGATAGGGAAACAGAACACATTGTCAGAGCATGTCATGATTGACAGATTGTTAGCCGACCATCCCCACCTGAACCAGTTAGTGTTAGGAAATTTCCAGAGGGCCCATGGCAAGATCTTGCTATTGATCTTCTTGGACCACTCCCAACAGGAGAGACCATACTTGTTGTGGTGGACTACTATAGTCGATTCTTTGAGATTGCAATTCTCAGGGCCACACAAACCAAGCACATTGTGCCAAGCGATGGAGGGAGGGAATGTTTGCCAATGTCTGTAACGTCAGACAATGTACCACAGTTCGTTTCAGAAGAGTTTGAAGCATTCATGCAGACAAACAACATTGAACACAGGCACACAACACCGCTTTGGCTGCAAGCCAACGGCGAAGTTGAACGTCAGAATAGAACACTTTTGAAGGTTATCAAAATAGCACATGCACAAGGGAAAGACTGGAAAAAGGAGCTGAATGCATTCCTACTGGCACACCGCAGCACTCCGCATCAAACCACTGGCATCAGTCCTGCTGAACTGTTGTTCAAGCGGAAGATTCGAACCAAATTGCCTGAGAGGTAGATTCGAACACACGAGCCTCGCTCGATGAAGCAATCAGAGATAGAGATCAGGTGAAAAAAGAACAGAGGAAAGAACATGCAGACATGAAGCGCCATGCGCAGAACTCGGAAATCAGTGTAGGTGATGAAGTGTTGGTTCAGCAGCACAGACAGAACAAACTGACCACACAGTTTGATCCAGAACCATACAGAGTGTGGTGGAAAAGACAAACACACAGGTCACTGTACAATCTCCAGCAGGGGTTAGGTACAGGCGGAACCTTGCGCACACCAAAGCCTACATTCATTAACAGGATGAGGAACAGGACATAAGTCACACACAGGATATAAGCCACACCCCCTCCACAGAACAAACCAGCACTGAAGCCAGAAAGTCAGATAACACAAACTCTGAACCTGAAGCTAGAAGGTCAGGTTGAGTGATCCGCATGCCAGAGAAACCGAATGACTATGTGGTGGGCTAAGTTAGTATTATGTGTTGATTTTAATGTTGTAAATAGAGATTACCTGTTGGTCCATGATTCAGTCTGAAGGAAGAAAGGGAATGTTATGTGTTGTTAATATTAGATACATTTATGTCGGATATCTAGTCTGAAGGAAGAAAGGGAATGTAGTGTATTGTATGTTTGTAGTAAAGACGTTTTAGTTAGAGAGTAAGGTCAGAGAATGAGAGTTGGAGAGTAAAGGGATGAAAAAAAGAAGGATGTAGAAGCTGGAGTGGAATAAATGCATGTTTGAACTTAGAGTTTGGTATCGTGCTGTGAGTGTGCCTGGGAGCATGTGCTAGAATTGTACTCAGTAAGAGGAGACGATTCTACAGATATGGCATGTTGATTTTTATACACATGCAGATATGGCATGTTGATTTTAATACACATGCGGATATGGCATGTTCATTTTTACAGATTTTGATCAGTTCCTTTGTACTGCAATTCTTGTGGTTTGCGTTTGTGAGTTTGTCTTTGGTCAGCATTATGAATGTTGGTGTGAAAAGTGTTTTCACAGCTTGTGTTCTGCTGATCTATAAAATATCTGAGAGGTCAGGATCAAATGTAGGATATGATGAATTGTAGCACTATTTTTTCTATATGAATAGTTTCAGAAAAAGAACAGTGTCTTTTTTTCATGTGGATGTTGGTCCATTCATCTATCTATATTTTGTGTTCAGATTCTCCTAATTGATAAGTACTGCACCATGTATGTTATATATTGCTGCATTGCATTGTTATTAACCTGTTGCCTTTTGCTGTATTCTTCTAACCAACTGCCTTCTGGCTGACTCTGGGGAAAGGCCCAGTGATGGTGAGGAAAGACCCACTGAGCACAGGAAGAATCCTGTTGACTGCAAGAAAGACTTCAGAGGGCCCGTAAGACCTTGTGTCGAAAGCTGGGCTGTGTCTGGAGTTGTAGTTTTCACCTGTCAGTGCAAAGGCAATGAGTGGGGCTGCAGGATGTGTGCAGCAGTTTGCTTGGTGGTGGCGTCTTCTTTTTGCCGATGAGCTCTGCAGTCCGACGGATTGGTATACCCATGGGGGCGCTTACATGAAGGTTCTGTTGTGTCATGTCTGATGCTCAGTGGCATCTGCCTGGGAGCAGTTATTTCCCTTGATATCTTTATGGAATGCCATGTGCATGTATGCACCCAATGTGAACATGGCCTAGGCTTCCAAGAATGATGACAGGATTGGTCCCAGATAGCTGGTTTGTCAGTTGGGGACAGTACTTCTCTGGGTACCACTGGCACCTTCAGTTGTCGTTTTTTGTTGTGGTGGGTGTTTTTTTTTTCATGCAACAATTAACATTTAGATGGAGGTGCATATCTGAGCAATTTACCACCATCATATTTTCATTTTTTATACTAGGACTGGGATTAAAAATAGAATATAAAGTTCTGTTTTATTTGGAAGTTAAAATTAGTGGGAAGATTGTAATATTGAGATGGACATATCTGTCCATTTTACCACTAATGCATTTCCATTTTTTAAATACTTGCATTGGGATTTAAAAGAAACATTACTTTCTGTTTTCTTTTGTAGTGAAATATAGTTAATGGGGAACTTGTAACATTGAGAAGGGCATAGCTGTCCACTTTACCACTGCTTATTTCCTTTTTAAAGTACTTGCACTGGCATTTAAAAGAAAAGTACATTTCAGCTTTGTTTGGAAGTTAGAGAAAAAAACTTGTAAAAATTAAGATGGGCATATCTGTCCATTTCACTACTTTTAGATTTTTTTTTTTTTATACATGGACTGGGATTTAAAAGAAAAATTCTTTTTTGATTTATTTGGAAGGTAAGTTAGCCCAAAATTGTAAGATTGAGATCGTCATGTCTGCCCATTTTACAACTAATGTATTTTTTTTTTTTTCCCAGATACTTATTCTGGGATTTAAAAGAAAAGTTAATTTGTTTTATTTGAAACTAGTGAGAAAACTTGTAACATTAGAATGGGCATGTCCACTTATGACTATTGTATTTTCAGTGTTCTATACTAGTTGTGGGATTTAAAGAAAAGTTGATTTGTTTTCATTTGGAAGTTGAACTAGTCGGAAACTTGTAACATTAGAACGGGCATATCTGTCCACTTATCTTTAATTTTCTATACTGGCTCCTGGATTTAAAATAAAAGTTATTTTGGTTTTATTTGGAAGTTGAAGAGAGTGATATGGCTAAGGCTTTAGTCGTGTGTGTTATACATGTTTCAAGAAAAAGGGCGTTTTGTACATATATAATCATTTATTATTAATCATTAAATATTGAATAGTCCTTTTTTTTTAACATTCATGAAGTAGGGGATATTTATCACTGGCATCTGCTGGTGGTTATCTTGTTTGTCGTAATGTCGCATTCAGAATCTGTTCAGCAGGAACTTGTGCACCAATCTGACCCACAGTTGGACACTGGGAATTCAGATCTTTCTGTGGCAAAGAGAACATGTGGCTGTTTCAAAGAGTTATCAATCCGATGGTGTTAAATTCCCTCCTCTATTCAACTGGAATGGCTACCCAGGTTGATCATGTCACTTGTGATGGATGTGAACCTGTAGTGTATCTGGTCTGTTTGTTGGACTTCAAACTGAAGAAGACTCTCAGATACAGGCAGATGAGTAAAAAAACTGAATACCAGCATTGAAAAGAAGTGTGTTGTTTTGCACACATATGCTTAAGATCATTAAGCAGATTTATATGTATATACACAGTGCTTATTTGCTTTTTGATATTTGACAACTTTGGCTTGTATCATTGTATAGGTTTGGGATGATTGAAACATGTATGTTTGATTATCAGTATTGACGTTTTTTGGTTAGTTGTTTGGACTTGCATGTTTCTTATGTGTGTTGCTTGTTTTGCGGGGTTTTATTTTTCAGTGTATTTTTCTTTCTTTTTTTCTTTTTTTTTTTTTTTTTTTTTTTTTGGAGTAGTTTTATTTCTTCACAGGAAATTAATGGCAAAGGAAAGTGTTAAAAGGGGGGAAAAATGTGCCTCTTATTTACTATTTGAATAGTTTCCCTTGCCAGAGAATGTGTGAGCAAAGTTCTAGCAACTTATTCCACCTCTTCCCATTATCATTAATGATGATGTATCTGGAGGTTTTCTTACCAATACAATATGATTGCCATGGTAATGTGTAGTGCTACCCTAGCAACAAGAACGAAAATGTCCCTTTTAACAAGAAAATATGATTGCCATGGTAATGTGTGGTGCTACCCTAACAAGAAGAACGAAAATGTCCATTTTAACAAGAAAATATGATTGCCCATGGCAAGGAATGATGGTACCCTAACAACAAAAAGAACTGAAAGATCCCTTGTTTATTAGAAAAAAAATGTGATTGCCATGGTAATGAGTGGTGCTACCCTAACAACAAAAAGATGTTTCACTGTCACCCAGGTAATGATGTTATATCAATGAGTGATTGTGCTTTAATAATAACAAGGTGCCATCTAGAATGCTGGGGATTCCTGGTTCACCTGTGCCATGCTTTTGGAAAATCAACCATGCCTGTTCTTGGCTAAATTGTATATCTAATGAGAAGAAGAATATGATAATAATGATGATAATGAATTGTATTTTTGAAAGCTGTGCGGTGTGGTGTGTATGATCTCTGGCTGTATTCTGTACTATAAGTTAATGATTTTTTTTCTTTTATAATGTGGAGTCTTGTGGCAAATTTTCTTTTCAAGCTGCCAATTCTGTCTCAACCTCTTTCTGCTCTTCCCCACTCCCCTCACACAGCTTCCCCCACCCCCCTTCCCAGGACTTCTGATTTAGTCTTAGTAATCTCTAGCAGGAAAGCAGTGTTTGGTGGCAGTGTGATAACTCTTGAGAGGTTCTCTGTGTGTGTGTGTGTGTGTGTGTGTGTTGATCACTCTTAGAGGATCTGTGTGTGTGTGTGAGAGAGAGAGAGAGAATCCTCCAGAATAGGGAAATTGTCCACTTGCATTTAGTGCTAGCTTCACATCGGGCATCTTTTCTCGTGGTCTCCCTCACAATGACCTGATTGCCCCCAGTGGACCGACTCTACTGAGGCTGCAGCAGGATAAGCTGAGGTGCATCTGTGTACGAAGGAAGTGGAATGAGGAATGCCACTGACGGTCAGATAGAAACCCAGCCCATCCCCATCTACCCCAACCACCACCCCACCCCACCCCCAAAAGATAATCCACAGATTGAAGCTGAGGTTGACTACCGTATGTCAGAAACTCAGACTGTTCTCCTATTTGACAGTGACTCTCAAGTGTGAAGATTATGCTATGGAGCTTAGTTTGAGACCTGTCAGGACACAAAGCTTTATGACTTCCTTTGCTTGCTGACTTAACTTTATGTACGCTGGATTCACCAGACCCAAGAGATGGACCCCAGCTTTGCTGGTCAGGAAATCGGAGCAACACTTTCCAGGACACATCCTTGGAGTAGACGAATCTGTTGTTCCTTGTCTTCCTGCCTCATCGCACAACACTGTCTGAGTAGGAACCAGCTGGGGATGAAAATTCCCACAATGATTGAAGTTCAAACCTGCAACCACCTTGTTGTTAACCCATGAGAAGAACCCCTGAGCAACAGTGGCTGATGCAGAACAGGATGAATGGTTTGCTGGATTATACTAATAATTTTGAATGCTTTTTTTAAATTCATCAGCTTGTTTGCCTTGTGAATAATGCTAATCAGATTTTTTTTCATTCCCTCTGGAAACGGTAATGGGTTGTGTGAGAATTTGTAGTATACGTATGCTTACAATTTTCCTTTAGATAAAGTTGTATTTTTTCTTTTTTTTAATTTTGTAAAGTGAGCATTAATCAGAATTTTGTTTTCTTTTCTTTTTTAGGATTTTTGAAGAATGTAATTTCAAAGTGGAATTTTAGGTTTTTTTATTACAAAAAAAACACGGACTTTGTTACTCCTCTTTAAAAGATTTGCTCCCAACAGATCAATAATAATCTGGTCTTGTGGGCATATCTATGGCCCAGTCTTCATAGCTTCAGATCAGACAGATTATTTTCAACGTGTGTAGGGACTGTACCATAAACTGTCCAAAAAAGATGATATTTTTTTTCTTCTGAAAGGTATGCTCTGCTTCATTCAAGACAGGTTCAAGTACAACAGTCATAATGATTACCTAGTTCTAGAAATCTGAAAATATGCTTTTCCTTTGTCACATTGCTTTCACTCTATCTTCTTTTTTTTCTGGTTTTCAACCTTCATAAATTTCATGGGTGCTGCTGTTTGAATATTACAAAGGTAGCCTCATTTCAAAATGATTTCTTTTGGTCAAAGAGATGATCCTGATTTTTAATGGTGTATCATTGTTTCTGTACGGGAAACTAGTGTTGTGCACATGAACATGAAATTCTGACTACAACAAACATGGATCAGGAACAAGCCAATGAAGGTTTGTCCTTTTTTTTCTTTTTCTTCTTTTCTGCACTTTTCAAAAGTAGGGAAACACTGAAAACATTAAAAAGAACAGTAATTTTGGGATTTCTAATTAGTGAAAATAACTTAAAATGACTCACAGTTAGTACTTGTAGGCAGCTATAAAATGATCATGTTCTACAGATATATTGGTTCTAGATTTTTCTTGTTTCTAGGCCAAAGTTTCTTACGCTCACCACTGATTCATACATTGGTTCAATGAACAATAATAAAATACTGCTTTCAAAATATTTATTCAGGAATCCTGGACACACCTGTGGAATGATAACCGTGAGACACTAGTCTCCAGTCGACATAAACTGTTTTGTATCTTACTGATGTAACCAATGGCCGTGTCATTCAGGGTGAAAAAGATGCTCAGAGAAAGTGTATTTTCATGTTGAAATCAAAGAGCTGCTCTGGCTAGGTCTTCATAAGGATGTAAATTTCTTTTTAAAAGAGGTCAAAATAAATCAGTAACGAAAAATATCAAGTGCTGATGAAAAAATGCCAAGAGCTGATCTTTTGTGCCTTATCGACCATTTTATGGCTACTCCAGTAACCCTATTTCTCACTCTATAACAAAACTGAGAGCCGCTGATTTCACACTGTGAGTCCTCTAACCTCTCAATGTTGTTTGTACATGATAGAAAAATCTATCAGATGATGGTTGGGGAAAAAACTAAAACGGCGAAACTCCCAAAGTTGGTTCTTTGAGGAAACCTGACATCCATAGCAGCCAACCTTCTGACCTCAAAAATTGGGGAACCTGGGGATGAAAGGGTTTGGGGTGGACTGATGTATGGGTAGTTACTCTTTTGACTTAAAACATTTGTAACCCCTTCTGTTCCAGTCAGGAGACAAACATAGGGTTTAAAAAGAAGATGCATTTTCCAATATCCACATTCATCATTTGGGCTATATTCTTCATCCCTATTCAAATATGAACCACCACCCACCACCCCAACCCCATATTTTTTCAAGAAAATTCAGAATTCTTCATTTTTTTCCATTAAATTCAGGATTTTAAAAACAGTCCCTTAATTATGGAAATTCCAGAAAAAAATTGCAGAGGATTGGCAGCAATGTATATCTGGATATTGCTTCCAATTAAAAGGGAGATAAATTATAGAGAGAGAATTACTTCTGCTTTGGGAAATAAAGAGACAGAGAGAACTTGAATTGTACATGACCTGTTTTCATGAGTGCCTGTGCTTGCCTTTATGTTCATGCACTGTAATGTACATTCTAATTGCTCAAAAGCATTTTGTGAAAGTGTGGTCTTCCACTTTTGAAACTCGTTATCAACCACTAACATGTGCACTTTTACATATAGACATTAAACCACAATTTGTATGCTGGCACCATTGCAAAAACAATTCTTGCCTTTGTCTTCCAAATGGTAGTAGTTTTCTTGTTTTTGACTGGAGTGAATTCTCACAGTCATACTGCTTCTTTTGTGTAGGTGAATTCTCAGTCGGTCCTTTCACAATTCTGCCTGCACTTTTACTCGCTCTCTCTATCCAGCCCAACCCCCTTCCTCCCAGCTCTTCCCTTTCTCTTTATCATCAGTTTTTCCTGAAAAATCTCTACAAATTGACTGTGAAATTCAAGGGGAAGGTAAGCCCAAGAGGGAATTCCTGAACAAAACAAATAATGTTTCAATTCTGATTTAAGACTACAATTACTGAAACGGGTAATTCAAAAACATTTTTGGAAAAGGTAAGCAAATGTGGGAATATCATGAACAAAAATGGCATTATAATCCAACACTATGACAGAAACATGAGATCACCCATAGATGATCACTGTTCTGTTTCCAGAGACAGAATGTGAAGATGTCAGATGATCAGAGGGCAACTTGAAAGACTTGATAAGATGGTGGAACTTTCTGATCCTCCCAGAGCATCAAAAGTTGAGTCTGAAATGGAAAGGATCCTCATTTGCGAAATACACCCAGAATCAAAGATGATGAAAAACATTGCCCCCTCTCCCGCCCCCCCCTCACTGCCCTTCCCAGTATATAAAAGGATTAAATGTTCCCGCAGATTGTGTCTTAGATTATGCTATGTAGACAGGATACTAACATACATGATTTGTGTTGTATGTATGTGTGTACATACATACATCTTCTGTCCATGACGGGACATTACTCATGTATTGGTGTTTCTTTGTGTGTGTGTGTGTGTGTGTGTGTGTGTGTGTTAAAGCATGCCTTCATATATAGGACCTTGGATTAAATTCTTATCTAAACTTCAGAGCAGCACAAGTAGAGGCTGGGGGGGGGGGGGGGGGGGGGACAATTAACATCAATGTTTGAAGAAAAAAATAACATGATCTGTAGCCTCATTGTTTTAAAGTTTTAAAGACTCTCCCTAGAACTATTTCAGTATTTGGATCCAGAGAACTATGCTTTAACCAATGAGGCGAACCTTGCCCTATTTCCAGATGTAATTAGGACTGGAATGTCAGACCACTACATCCCAGCCCACCCCCTCCCCCTTCTGCTAATGAAAAATCATTAAAACTTCTAATCCTCAGGACTTGCTTTGGGTAGAACATGACATTACTAAATTCTTTTCTCACCTGAATGCTACACCTTTTTGTTTCTGTTTAGTTTCCTCTGTATGTGTTCTTCTGCCGGGCAAAAAAAAATCAACGGGTGTCAATTTATACATTCAAGGTTTTCAACATTACATGTTTACAATATGCAGCCCATGAAACTGGCATCACCATATATATATATATATATATAAACATATGTAACATTTACACACAAACGTGCACATTTTCAAAACCCTTTTTTCTGTTATTTTTATTTTTGTTTACACAGCTTCCCGTTCCACGCTCACACAGAATGTTCACCACAACATCAACATTTTTTTTTTTAATAATGTTGTACATGATTTAAGTAAAAGTTGATAGGACAACAGTGTAATTAAAAACAACACACACACACAAAAAAAAACCACTGATCATCTTGGGTAGGATGAGATTCCTGCTCACCAATCATTTTCTACCACACAACTGGATCATGAGTAATGATTAGAACATTTCTTCTGCATGGAATTGGGAATCTTCATATCATCAAACCCCCACTAAAATCAACATGATTGCAGGGTTAAGTGTACCAGGAGAAAATCTTGCAATGCATAAAACATTTTCGTACTGTGGATCTTCTGAATCGCGATGCCACCACTTATAATACTTTCCACTCATATGTGAAGGTAGGAGTCTTGTACACTTATACACACTGCTATATCAATTATAATGCACACAAATGGGCATCACAACAAATTCATTGACCAGTTTCACTCTTGCCATTTCCACATGTGCACACACACACGCATGCACACACACAGACACACACACGGCAATCGCATTTAACGAATTAACTGCAATTTAGCAATGTCCACCTAAGTATAACACTACAAACAACACTGCAGGGACATGACCTTTGTGGCCTATTAAACATATTCTTATGTAAAACACGCATCCTGGTTCAGAGACACGGACACAAGTCCACCTCATTCATGAGGAAAAGCTTTACAGAGTGTATTAAAGCACCAACTAACCTGGGAACCTGTCGTCTTAACACCAATCAGAGATGATGCAATATGAGGCTGCATTTAGCCTGTATTTATATTTACTTAAGGATGCTTTCAGGCCAGATGTTTAATACAGAAAATAAGAGTGGTTACCCAACTCCCTCAAAAATACATCGAACATACCGCAGTGATATCTGTTCTTTGCACTCTTCTGTAAGTTCAGTGTCTATCTTTATTTGTATTTGATGATGCCAGAATTAGTTTCAGCAACACATTTCGTGTCTGCCAGTCCTCTTCGACAGGAATTTACATTGCCGTCTTGAAACAATCTTTCTAAGTCTGTTGAATTCCCTACATGATAAAAAAAAAGCATAATTTTTTGTTTTCATTCTGAGCATTTTTCAACATTTTTGTTTTTTTTCTTTATCTTTTTCCTGCCTCTTTAAAAAAGATGACTTTGATGACAACAGTCAAACCATTTTTCTCCATTTCGTTTTTCACTTTTGTTCTCAACTCGCTATCTAATCTAATGTCCACTTATAACCCCTTTGCGACTTTACAAAGATCACAAAAGCTTACAACTCATGTCAAATCCTCACACTTTGTTTGCCTTTTTCTTACCCAGTCTCGAACTTTAATCCATGCTCACTCCATTCACATATGCTCAGACACGCCCGCATGCTTGTTATGACGGAGGCTTTGCATTCTGTGTGGCTGGTGGCTGCATCTTTTCATTCTGCTCCTGGATGAGCTTGATGCGGCGACGGTGGTAGTGCTGCCAGTGCAACAACTGCTGGTCATCAATGAATTTGGCACATGGCGCGCTGACGAGCTCTTTGCGGAAGTGCTCATACTGTAGAAGGTCCAGCATGTGCAGGCATTGCGGGTATCTAAAGACCAGTCACAATGAAAACATAATCTTTTTTGTGTGCTTTTTAGCGGACGGAACCTATGCACACCCACACATACACAAAGCCAGAATTACAAGCATAAAAAAACTACAACGTAATGTGTTAATAAGATTATACTAAGAAAGAACAAAAGTAAGAGGGAAAGGAGAAGAGAGAGAGGAACAGGGATAGGGAGCTTAAGGGAGTTTAGGAGAGAGGTCAGGGGGTAAACAGGCAGACAAGTGGGGCGGAAAAAAGTACGAAATAAGGATCCTTAAGGTGCTATCGGAGAAGATGTTCTTCAAATAATACTATTAACACTTAGTACATATAAATCATGATGGTAAAAAAACAAGCTAACTTACAACCAATTAGAATAATTCTGCAAGGAAGACTTTAACTTTTTCGCAACATGCCACAAGAATGATTGTGTTGCCCGACTTACCACTCAGCGACATGGGACAAAAATACTTGTGGCAAACGATCTGTCACTCAGGATATGTCGCGAAAATAATAGCGATGATCTTCTAAAAACACATATGACCGAATTGCCCAGAGAACTTTTGACCAGTGGGTCAACACACAGACACAGTCCTTCCTACATTACATCATACCAGTTAGCAAGCTACTAACAGTCGATTTAATTGGTTAATTTGAAGAGAAAGCAACCAATCCATTAGCGTCTTCAAGTACTGAATCAGTGCTCCTTGTTCGAAGTAAGTCATTTTCAACTCAATCAAAACAACAATAAAATAATTATTTTGACTTTTAAAAACATTTATCATCAAGGAGATGAAAGATAGCTCTATTTCACTATACAAAAATGAAGTCACTGTCGAATTTTGGCTTTTATGGAAAATAAATTCAAAATGGTCAAAATCAGGTGTCCTGAGGGAATTTCAGTACTGAGACTGCAGTGTTAACTTGGCACACAGAGCAGAACGAGGGTCTGTGTTGAAAGTGTTAACTGTGAAATTCTGTATACTGTGGCAATGATTATGGAAAGAATCCATTTGCCTGTGTGGCAATGATTATGAAAGAAAACGCACACACACACACACACATACACACATTTGCATAAAATATTATAGCATACCGTGGCAATGGTTACTTAAAATTGTATGCCTGGGTTATTCAGAATGCTGTTAGCATGATTAATTAAAAAAAATCATATACCCTTGTATCCAAATTGTTAGGGCAGTCATAATGCTCACACACACACACAAAAAATACTCACACACACACACACAAAACACACACACACACACACACAAAATACTCATGTGCTAATCAGATATTTCGAATAACGTTAAAGCGACATGCAACAAAAATCATTCATTTAAAAATAGTCTGCTGTGTGTGAGTGGCTTTTTTCATTGAGATATTTACTTAATTTACCACACTGTGCTTGCTTGAAATATTTAACCTATCGTAGAAATGGTGAAGCCAAGAAAAACACTTACTTCAGATACTTGGCGTAATGTGGCTCCTTCCAGTACAACAGGTATTTGAGGTAGTTGATGAAGTTGGGTTCCTTGAAGTAACCTCTCTGGGCCAGGACTGGAAACCAGATCATATGCATACAATTTAACATATTTCATACTGGTCAAGTGCTTCACTTGGTTTAATTTTATCTAGGCAGTTCATTCTGCCAGATAAAACTCTTTAACGTAAAAAATGTTCAGATCCCAAGTGCACAGGTCATGGTGTTAAAAGCCCAGCTGACCACTGGAGCCCATGTCAGGGCTTCAAAAGCAAACACACTTGCACAACCATGAAAACCATTTCTCATCTTCAAGTTTCCTTTCTGCAACTTTGCACACGCTGGTAAAAATTATAATTTGAACTCTGATATATAATCTAATTTCACAAATGTTCTGATTTCTGAAATGTATGAAATTGATGAGACTAATCTACCTGGCCAGAGCAAAATTATCCACTGTTTCCTGTTTTCCATCGTTGTTCTGTAACCTATAACAAGCATCTTCGCCATTGTCCACGCACTGATAATCATTCCTGATAGCTTAAATTATCGACCAAGCTGTCACAGTCAAGAACAATGCACAAAGAAACACTTACAGTTGAGGTAATTGGGATTTCCCAAAACACTGCACAAACTCCAGCTCCACTTGAAATCTGTGCTTCTGTTCTTCTACATCTGCAATGGATAAAAATTAGAAACAACTGGTTAGAAATAAGTGACAAGCAACGAGAAAGAGAATGAAAGAGCAACAAAGTACAAGAAAAATTCAAATCAATTCTCCACTAAACACAGCCAAAAATTCCATTTTCGGATTAAAGTCACAGTCTATAACTGGTGGGCCATCTGTCTAACCCCACCTTC
>JADBJO010019057.1:10000-34032 GCA_016801955.1 Conus betulinus | reverse complement strand
CACTGTTGTGTGGTGTCTTCCCTTGAAGAGTGTCCTGCCGTGGTGTTTTTTCCCTTTAAGAGGTTGTTCCTGCCACGTGTTGTTGTTACTTCCCTTTGGAAGAGTGTACTGCCACGTGTGGTGTTTCCATTGAAGGTTGTCCTAGCCACGTGTGTGTTGTTCGTCCCTTTGAAGAGTTGTCGCTAGCCACTGTGTGTGTTGTTCTTACATTGTGAAGAGTTGTCGCCACTGTGTGGTTGTTCTGCCCTTTGAAGGGGTGTCCTGCCACTGTGTGTGTTGTTCTTCCTTTGAAGGGTTGTCCTGCCACTGTGTGTGTTGTTCTTCCCTGTGAAGGTTGTCCCTTTGTTTTCTTCCTGAAGAGTTGTCCTGCCACTGTGTGTGCTGTCTTCCCTTTAGAAGAGGTTGTCACTGCCACTGGTGTGTTGTTCTTCCCTTCCAATCAGACTGCTGATGAGGACGACCGGAGGTGTGGCGGCCTACATCTGGGTCTACAAGAACTGGTGTGTGTAGCCCTGCCCCGGGACAGTGCCTGGGACCTGGACCTGGATCCTGTGCTATAGTGGGGAATGGACCTGGGCGCCTACTGGGTGCACCGCTTATGCCATGGTGGGTGGGGATGTTGTGTGCAACATTTCATGAAAGGCTTAACGAAACAGCGCAGTAATGACACTTGAGAGTCTGGATGCAAATGGTTCTGAAATTGGATATATATATATAGATAATATATAATTTTATAGATATGACATTTTGTTTGTTGTCGCTGTTGCATTCTTGCATTTCCTCTGGGTAGTGTATATCCCAGCCATTACCTTTTGCCTCACCCAGGACACAGCCTTACCCATGCTGGTACGTTTGTAGCTGCAGGCAGGGAGCTGTTCAGTGTCAGGTCCTTGACCAGCTCACCAGAAGAGACTCTGCCTTCTTTTGAGTCACTTTGGTGGGTTCAGTGGTGTTTGTTCACACCCAGCATACAACAGGACACCGCCTGTTAAGACCCCCCCCCCCCCCTCCCCCCTCCCCCTCCCGCTGCCCTCCAGCTGCGACAATAATTGCGCTAGTTCTGAAGCCACAATGTTGAGCCTCCCTCTCCAGAGGTCAGCACTGGTATGTCTGTCCTACATTTTATCATGTTCATGTGGGGAGGATTGTGTGTGCATTTTTAAAAATCTTTGTTGTATGTGGTGTTTGAAAATGACATATTTTGTCCGAAAAGAATCTCACCTTTAGAAAAAAAAAGAAATAATTAAGCGTTACTCAGTATTCATTTTTTTTTTTTTAATTCACATGTATGACACAGTGTGAGCTGATGTGGGCTCAGCCCACTGGTGATGATTCTTCATATTTTTTTCCTCACAGATTTTAGAAGAAGGTTTTAGAGTGAGAAATATAACTTACCGGCTAAAGCATTGTTGTGCTTAACACCAGCACCCATCATGGACCATACATGTAAATCAGAGGCAAACAGAACACAGTTTTTAATAAAGAAACATCTCCAACAAAGAAGTCCCAACTTTTGCCACACACCTTAACCTGATCAAGTCAAGTCAAGTCAAGTCAAGTGTCAGTAAACTTTTATCTCAGATTTGAGAAATTAATTTTGGTCACACACATTCACAGCAAAAAACAATAATTTAGCCAACATTACCCAGAATTTCTCACATATGACATACATTCATATAGAGGAATTGGATTTCATTATAACATCTTCTCGGTTCATGAAATCAATGGACAGGGGAATAAAAACTTTGTTTAAATCTGACACTGTCTGCATTTAACCGTCGATATCTTCGTCTGACTGAAGAAGGTCATACTGATTTGCAAGAACGTGGGTCTGGTCACAGTAATCTTCTTCGCTTACAAACAGACACGGCACCTGTATAGTCACTTAGAACTTTTTTGTCTCTCACCAACGATTTTTCCTCCCACGTTCACCACTTTCTCAAGCACATTTCTGCTCTTCAAAGTCAACCACCATACCAACATATAAATGAGAAAGTTAGAACAGATTCAAGAAGCTAGGAATGATGGATCACACTGTAGACTTCCATCTGTGCCTCAGCAACAGCATGAATACTTTCACAATGGGAGGAAATGTCACTGTCCTTGTTTAGTATTTGCTGTTTACTTTTTCCAGCCTCGTTGAGATTTTTAGATTTTCTTCAAAGTTCTTTCATGAATTTCATGGATTTGCATGACTAATGATCTGTTGCCTGCAACGAGTCAGGGAGACCACTCTCAACTTCAGGTTTGAGATGAATAGAGAGCAAAGCTTTCCGTAGGAGATTTTTTTGTCAAGAGAACCCATTTGGTTCACTTAAAATCAGTGCCTGTTCAAGTGCCTGGTCATTGTTTTCAATGTGAATGTTGAGTTTCAGAGATTACATCATGTGGGCTGGCATCAAACTCACCACAGTTCTGAGGATTACAACTTTGTCCATGCACTCAGACAGTCGGCCACACAGAAGTTTTTCATGGGTAAGAAGCGATGGTTTGACTTTTGGACTGTCTTGTGCCTCAGCTGAGAACAGCGCGGAAAGAATTTGTTAAAAGACTTTCTTAATATATGCATGGACTGAGAAGGATTATGTGTGTACTTTCTCTGATTCTGTCAGTAGGAAGAAACTCCAGGGAGAGCTTGACAGCAGGTCTTCAGAGAAGAAACTCCCTCAGACAAGTGTTTCAGCCCTGAACTCCTTACACTCAAAGGGGGCCGGGCCTCATCCAGGTCATGTTACCCAGATGCCTTCTACTGCCAACCTTTTTTTTTCTTCTGCTGCCGGATTCAAACCCATACTTTAGATGGGTGGGCATCTCTAGGCCTGCTTTTTTTTTTTTTTTAAAGACAGATGTCTTACCCCACTGCTAACAGACACCTGTTCTAAGTTGGGAAATTTAAGTCTTATGAAGTACTTTTGTTCCATCTCGACCAGATCCCAGCTAGAACCTTTTCAACTGCCTCTGCCATTGCCTTCAGGGTTCTGGTCCTCTTCTGACCTGAAACTCAAGCTGCTTCATGAGAGCCTAGGCTGATGAGCCTGCTAAGCCCCTGGCTCCAAACTTATGGCAAGAACCTGGGCCTGAAAGCCAGGTTCCCTCAAGCTGCTGGCTAGACTGGCATACTTCTCAGTCTTCTAGATGTGAGGTTCCTCCACTCTGCTTTCGTTTGGCCAGTTCAGTTGGGTCAGAATCATTTGTTTTGATGAATATGAGTGGAGAACAACATCCAGTCTCATGACAGTCTTTCTGATGATCTCTGGATGGTTCTCCAATTCCTGGAAGGTCTACTGTACTGTTTCCAGTCATGTGCTCCATCCAGTAAACTCCTTGAAGACAGTTGCAGTGTGGTTATGTTAGCAATAGGCTGGGGTATGGTTTTAGTATGGGAGACCTGGAATGAGTGCTGCAGTAGTGTCACTGTGAATGAGGGCTGCAGTAGCGTCATTGTGAATGAGTGCTGCAATAGTGTCACTGTGAATGAGCAGTGCCCAGTAGTATCACTGTGAATGAGCAATGCAGGAGTGTCACTGTGAATGAGCAATGCAGTAGTGTCACTGTGAATGAGCAATGCAGGAGTGTCACTATAAATGAGCAATGCAGGGAGTTTCACTGTGAATGAGCAATGCAGGAGTGTCACTGTGAATGAGCACTGCAGGAGGTCACTGTGAATGGGCACTGCAGGAGTGTCACTGTGAATGAGCACTGCAGGAGCGTAACTGTGAATGAGCACTGCAGGAGCGTCACTGTGAATGAGCACTGCAGGAGCGTCACTGTGAATGAGCACTGCAGGAGCGTCACTGTGAAAGAGCACTGCAGGGGTGTCACTGTGAATGAGCACTGCAGGAGTGTCACTGTGAATGAGAAGTGCAGGGGTGTCACTGTGATGATGGAGCACTGCAGGGTGTCACTGTGAATGAGCAATGCAGGAGTGTCGCTGTGAATGAGCCCTGCAGGGGTGTCACTGTGAATGAGGAATGCAGGAGTGTCACTGTGAATGAGCACTGCAGTAGTGTCACTGTGAATGAGCAATGCAGGAGTGTCACTGTGAATGAGCGCTGCAGTAGTGTCACTGTGAATGAGCGCTGCAGTAGTGTCACTGAATGAGCACTGCAGTAGTGTCACTGAATGAGCACTGCAGTAGTGTCTCTGAATGAGCACAGCAGTAGTGTCTCTGAATGAGTGCTGCAGTAGTGTCACTGTGAATGAGTGATGCAGTAGTGTCACTGTGAATGAGTGTGTGCAGTAGTGTCACTGTGAATGAGCGCTGCAGTAGTGTCACTGTGAATGAGTGCTGCAGTAGTGTCACTGTGAATGAGTGCTGCAGTAGTGTCACTGCGAATGAGTGCTGCAGTAGTGTCTCTGAATGAGCACAGCAGCAGTGTCTCTGAATGAGTGCTGCAGTAGTGTCACTGTGAATGAGTGCTGCAGTAGTGTCACTGTGAATGAGCGCTGCAGTAGTGTCACTGTGAATGAGTGCTGCAGTAGTGCCTCTGAATGAGCACTGCAGTAGTGTCTCTGAATGAGCACTGCAGTAGTGTCACTGAATGAGTGTTGCAGTAGTGTCACTGTGAATGAGTGTGCTGCAGTAGTGTCTCTGTGAATGAGCGCTGCAGGAGCGTCACTGTGAATGAGCGCTGCAGTAGTGTCACTGTGAATGAGCGCTGCAGTAGTGTCACTGTGAATGAGCGCTGCAGTAGTGTCACTGTGAATGAGTGCTTGCAGTAGTGTCACTGTGAATGAGTGCTGCAGTAGTGTCTCTGTGAATGAGCGGTGCAGGAGTGTCACTGTGAATGAGCACTGCAGTAGTGTCATTGTGAATGAACATTGCTGGAGTGTCACTGTGAATGAGCACTGCAGTAGTGTCATTGTGAATGAAACAATTGCTGGAGTGTCACTGTGAATGAGGGCTGCAGGAGTGTCGCTGTTAAGCAGGCCAAATGACATGGAGTACACAAAATGTTAAAGAAAGACACAGAAAAAAGGAGGAAGAAAAAACATTGGTTTAAGCATGTGAAGTTTTAAATAACAAGAGAGAGTTTTGTTTAATGATTTGAGATTTTTTCCATGCTTCCTATTGGCATTCTGTATTCCTCCTTAGATGTTTGCATGATTTGTTTTTGTTTGTTTTTTTTCTTTTGTTTTCATTATGTCCATGGTATTCTTTATTCCTTCTTATATGTTGTGTGATTGTTTCAGTTTTTTTACCTCCCAATGGCGTTCTTTATTCCTCCATCTTTGTTCCTGGTTCACAGTCAGCTCAACTTGCTGTACCAGTTCTGGATTCATACAGAGGTAACTGCCTGATCTCTTGTTTTTTTTCTCTGTCTCGTGTTCTGTGACTTTTTCTCAACTCTGTCCATCTAGGTCTGTGCTTCTTTACGTCTTGATCTGCATTTGTGAGATGAATGTGTCATAGAGTGTTGAAGGAGCCTGGACCCTAAGAACAGAAAAAATCTAGCAGACTTCGGTTAGTTCAGCAGAATCTGGACAAGCAAGTGCAGGGTTCCACATCTTACCAGGAAATACCCCTAGAAATAAACACATTGCCTATATAGGGATCCTTTGAAATTGAATATAGCAGTCACTTGAATAGAAATTGAATATAGCAGTCACTTGAATCGAATCTTTAAAATTTAGCAGCTTTGTAAAGCATGTAATCCCTCCAGAGGGTTTGTGTGGTCCAGTGATCCCTTGGGCTCCTCTGTAGGGAGCATCAGCACTTGAATGGAAACCTAGTTTTTGTTAACACTTCAAAGTCTTGCACTTCAAAGTCTGCATAGTCAAGTGCTGACAGGCCTAAGCACAACATGGTAGGAGTTGACACCCTGGTAGTGTCTCCCATATCAGAGAGGCTAAGGGTGAGGGGCCCTGACAAATGGTAACTGGCCTATTTCTTATTTTGTCTTCTGCCTTTCTTGATGGATCTTTCCTATCTTTGTCAGCCCACATATGTCTTCTTTTCCATGTTCTTCTTTTCTCTGTGCTCTTCTTTGATCCAGCTTGTTTGCCGAGCAGTGCAACCCTGTGATGGAGGGGAATGAGATCCTGGTGATTGAGAGGGCAGGTGCCCTCAACACATCTCTCTGGCTCAGACTTTCTAGACAGGTGGGACACACTGGCCCTGAGTATCTATTGGTTATCCATGTGTGGGGCTGGGTCAGGACACTCCGACAGGCACTTCCCACGGCTGGCCAAAGTCGCCCCTGTTGTGTTCGGCTGTCTGCCCTTGGGAGTTGAGCATGATCAGGGGGGATAGGGTTGGTGGGCTTCTGTTTGTTGTATACCTCTTCCAAAGCCTGGAAGGGGTCAAGACAGTGACTTCTGGGTCCTTGCTCCTTGTTGGACTCCGTGGTGGGTGGCTAAGGGTGGATGAAATGAAAACAAGTAAAAAAAAATGGCTTCACAAAAAATCCCCTCCCCCCACCCCACCCCCCCCCCCCCCCTACAAACAAAAAAAAAAAGGAAGATGGTTGGCAAAAATGACAAAGGACTCGGATCTCAGTAGTTATTCGTACACAAAATGGAAAAAAGGACAGACTTCTGGGCTTCCGGCTGGTGGGTGGAAGGACCGGAACAGGAGAAAACTGATTTCTGCTTTAAGTCCTTTTGCAGTCCAGAAAGGTTTCCAAGGCATTGCAGGTGATTCTCAGTCAGTTGAAAGACTTGGAAATGGATCATTCCTGATAGAGTGCAAGAGCAAGCGCCAAGCAGAACAGCTTCCAAGCACCACAAAGCTGGTGGACAGGGGAATCAGAGTTGACTAGCACAAACAACTCACCTCATTACAGGTGTCATAAGATGTGAAAACGAGGGAGTTAAACCTCCAGGTTGATGACGCTCACAGAAATAAGTTTTGGAAAGGATCTGATTGAATGTCCACAAAACACACTCTTGGTCTTCCTTGTTGTGAAAGTAGACCTCATGTTTCTGCTGTCAACAGTTTTGCCATGTTTGTGACAGTACTTGGGGGAAGACATTTGTGGTCTGTGCTGCCAAGCAGTCCATGAAGGGTCTTGCTAGGACCAGCCCTTTGTGCCAACTGTGGCGGCAGCCACCCCTCCTCACTGGACTGTCCAAAATGGAAATTTGAGGAAAAAAAAAACACCCAAAAGCAAGTAAAGACTGAAAAGAGATTCCCTTCCACGAAGCCAAGAAACTGGTGCTCTGCAGTCCACCCATT
The DNA here is from genome assembly GCA_016801955.1 of Conus betulinus. Taxonomy (NCBI): domain Eukaryota; kingdom Metazoa; phylum Mollusca; class Gastropoda; order Neogastropoda; family Conidae; genus Conus; species Conus betulinus. The sequence continues at coordinate 26,855 of JADBJO010019057.1, read as the reverse complement.
ATTCATCATTGTTGTACTCAGGCTGCTGTTGAAAAAGTCCAGACAGTGGTCTGGCTTCTGTCAGACATTTTATTTTTTTCTAACTTTGTGCAAGGAAAACCAACGTGTGTATCAGCAAAAACCAGTAAGAAAGTCGGCAAAACCTCCTATAAAGACAAAAGTCCTGCTGCTGAGCAGGCTGGGAAACACCACCATCCAGATCCTCCCAGCCTCGCTTCTCTAGAAGGGAACAGGAAACCAGCTGTCTATCCCCCCAAAAGTCCTACAGCCGAACTAAAAAGCCCCTGAAGAACGAAGTGTGGAGGTGATAGAGTGGATGGGCCTTTCATTCTGCCCCTTCAACCACCACAAGGAAAAAAAAGGGTCAGGAGAAAAAATCTTCCTGGCCCAAAGCAAACGGACCTGTTTGTTGAAAACAAATTTTCTCCTCTCCAGTCTGATGGTGAGAAATGGAATGAGTTGTTCATCGTCTTCATCTCCTTGCCATGATGGAGTGAAAAAATTTTCCATTGGAACATTTGGGTCTCTTTTTCCAGTTTTGAGTAGCTATAGCTGCTTTGTCACAATCTGTAACCTGTTGTGAGGCTCTGCAAGGAACTGAAAACTGAGAACCAGAAGACTTTCAACTCTTTGCGGTTTTAATGTTCCTTCAAAACCAGCACAACCCACTGCAGATGGAGTAATGGGAGGAGTACTTACTACTCATTCACAATTCTCTTCTGTTCAGCATTCTTCTCCTGCTCTCTCAGTATAAAAATCAGTGAAACTGTCAATTCTGTAAACAAGGGTTTCGGGTCCTCTCTGTTTGTTGATGACTTGGCACTATATGCGCAGAGCTAATCTAGAGCGCGGGATTGGTACAATCCCCCGAAAATCTGTTCCTTCCCGCAATTATTGAGTCTTAACGTGGCAGACTCCCGCACATTTGCAGGCCTGCCCGCCCTGTTCTCTGATCGTTGCGGGCGCTCGTTTGTCGTCTGCAGGAGCGAACGATTTCTTGATGTTTCATTGGCTGTTAGTGTAAATCAAAACCAATCGCAGCGTTCATCTCCTCCATCTCGATCACCGACAAAGAAGTGCGAGAGTTTTGAGGCGCATATTGGATATTTTCAGAAATGAAGCGTGCACCCATCCTATTCGACTTTGACTTTCGTGGAGGAAAAGTGAAAAAAATAAGATTCTGTGCCATGCGAGGGGGTGGAGAAGATCATGAAGAAACTGCAACTAATCCAAAAGCTCAGAGAAGCAGCCCGCAAAGAGTGCCAGTGCAAGGGAACACCGGTTTCAAGACGATTGGCTGAAGAAGTGGCCCTTGGGTGTGTGTGTTTGGGGGGGGGGGGGGGGAGTGCCCCCTTTTTTGATATGGGGGGGGACTGCCCCCCCCATTTTCAAAGATCCTAGATTAAGCTCTGTATGCAGTTGGAGCCTCCTATGCCAGTGTACCAGTGTCAACTCCAGCTTTGTGTGGACAATATCCAACAGTGGTTGAGGAAAATGGGTTTTACCTTTTTGGGTACCAAAACTCAGTGTATCTGCGTCCACAGTTTTTTTTTTTAAGTTCTTGCTGATCCTGAAATTCATCTGAACAAATCCATCATTTCAGTTGTAACTGAAGCTGAATTTCTGGGTGTTGTTCTGATGAAAAACTGAACTTTTTTTTGTTGTTTTTTGCTGTTCTCTTTTTTTTTGTTTGCTGTCCCATCTTCTGAGCTACTTCAGTGGCATTGTACCCACGCTGCTCATTCCGAACCCAAACAAACACAGCTGCAACTTGGCCCGGCCACGCCGCGCGCCCAGCAGTGGCAATCACAAGGAGCAGTCAGTGTAAGTCATCAAGAGGCAACCATTGGAGGAGACACTGCACTGCTGTCGAGTCACTTCGATGATGTTCAGTAGTGCCTGTTCTGATCCAACACATGCAGGACATCAATTACTAGGCCCCCCAGTGATGACAATAATTGCTTAGTTGCAGAGCCGATGTGAATGAGCTCTCCCTCAGAGGGTGCCACCACGTCCATCCAACGACAGCCCCAGGCAGTTGCCAATACCGGTGACTCTAATGGAATCAACCAAGGCCACAGACGTGGAGAGGACATCAAAACTGAGGTCAACACGAGAGCATTGGCATGAAGGGCCACATAATTTTAGACTTTTTTTTAGATGCTGATCAATGAGAATGATAAAGATGATGCTACAATTTTTGCATTCAGGTGTGAGACTGCATGTCAGGGTTGTACGTGTATGCTTACTTTTCATAGTATATCCCAGCATCAGCCATTCCTGAGAGATAAAGACACCTGCCAGTGTTGGTCAGAAAATTTGAGCAACACTGTCCGAGACACATCCATCAAATGAATGAAATTCGACTCTGTGGTCCCAGTTTTCCCAACTGGTCCCATAGCAACTCAACTCTGGGGTACGAGCTGCACAGGGCAGAATAATCCATATGACTGTGATGGGCATTTAACCACAACCTTCGAGCACCAGGAGTCTATGATGCTAACCACTTTGCCATGGCAGCTAGCAGACAAACTGAACTTTAAAAGTCACATCCAATACTTAAAAACCTGCATGTCAGAAAGCACTGAACATTTCCGAGTTGTGGCACACACAGACTGGGTCGTCGCTGATAAGAAATTCAAAATTCTCCTTTTTTACAGGGCTCTGATCCGCTCCAAACAGGACTACAGGTGTGTTGTCTTTGGCTGTGCCAACCTTCCAACCTGAATACTCTAGATCCCATCCACCATCAAGGGCTTCGACTCTAGGTGCATTCTGCACCACCCTGGTTTATAGCCTGTGTGCTGAGGCAGGAAAACCATCTCTCTCAAGCTGTCAGCTGAAATTTACCTAAACTACTGTCTGGATCTCTTCAGAACCCCCAAACCCTGCTTATGACTGTGTATTGACCCCAAGTTCTAAAAGAAAATTCAACGACCTACCCAGTTCCATTTCACCCTGGGAATTTGTATTCTTGCCTTTAAATAATGCAGATATAGACCTTGGAGTCATGTGTGATTTCTCCCGATGACCACCATGGAATTTCTTCCTCACTCTGGAGATCAGATTTGATTTAGCCTCATGTCATAAAAGATGATACAGATCTGAGGAGGGGGTTGCCTCTGTTGTGTTTTGTGCAAAAGGTCCTTCTCAGAGATGTTCAGAGCACATTCCCACTGACAGGTTCTGCCTACGCTGCTGAGTGGACAAGCCTGGGTCCTGGCTCTTGAAATGGTGTCTAAATGAGAATGTAAAGATTACCTCATTTTGTTGGACTCCCTTTCTACTTTGGAGGCCATTGCCAGCTCTAAACTCAAGCATCCTAAACTACTGAAATTATTCAAACTATACATCTGTCTGGAGTCTGATGGATACAACATAGTTTTTGCTTGGGTTCCTGGGCATGCAGGCATTCAAGGCAATGAGGTGGTTGATCAACTTGCCAAGAGTGCCACAAAGAAAGAGTTGAGAGCAGAGGTCTGTCCCCTTACAGATCTGAAACCCAAACCTCAGGCTTACATCAAAAGACCTTTTGGCAAGGGGACTGTAACTCACAGACAGATAACAAACTCTTCCAGATCTGTCCAAATCTATAAAGAGTTTTTTAACCGTGTCCCTGGGGTCCCTGGGACGGCGTAAAAAAGAGACAGTCTTGTTCTGTTTGCACACAGGCCACTCCTTTAAACCCAGTCTATCTTTTTAAAAGGTGAAGAAGGTCCGTGGTGCATTCTATGTCATGTACCACTCACAATTGAAACATGCTCATGTAGAAATGTTGGAACTCATGTGATGTTTTGACACAAACACTTTACAGCAGATTTCATGAAACTTTGTTCAGAGATATCCCCACCAATGTGATTTTTGAATTTTCTTAAAGAGATCTAGTTGCAAAGTGAAATGACTGCAGGTGGAAATCTAACAAATCTTCAATAAATGTCAGCGAACCGCCCAGAGAAACGTGGACAAACAGACGAGTCACAAGACAAAACAACGCGTTTGACCTCATAGGTCTTCTTCAGGTGAAACAAAGACGAACAAAATAATGAACTGCACTTAGCTTTGATCGCTTCAGATTGCTTCTGAGTTCAGCGCAAGGAAGAAGGTGAAGATTTTTCTAAAAGAGATCAACATTTTTCATCTGATCTGAGATTTTACCAAAAGATTTTACCAAAAAATTGGGTGTGCTTCTAGAAGGTATGTGTTAGTTAGTTGTAGGTTATAAAAAAAAAAAAGAAGAAAAACGACTTGAGAGTTGACTTCAATGAGGTGACAGCCCTGATATGGCCCTTTGCTATACATCCTGGACTAAAAGCAACTTATCTCTCATTCTGTCTGATGCATGTAATCACAGCAGATCCAAGTTTGTTTGCATGTGCATGCAGATCCTTTTCAGATTTTGTTTTCTTGTCAGTGTAAAATCGAAAGAGACACCATTGATTTCTCGACACAGCCAAATATAAAACCAAATGCAAGCACAGTGTATTTTGTGCAATGCAAGCTAAAAATGGACGATGCTCCAACCAAACACAATGTGTCAGACTTACACAGGCAAAACAGAGGCATGGGATACATGGCTGCTGGATAAATGAGACGAAGCTTGGTGACGGCCCTTTAGAGTTTTATGGGTGGGGTCACATGACTGCTGAAAAACCAATGGCTGTTGGGAGGCCAAGCCAAGCAGTTCACTGTGGTTCTCCAAGCTTCTGTCTGACAGAGAAATCACTTTGATTCATAGCAATATAGATCAACCACCCACATCAACACTAACGCTATCATTGGGTAATGTTATTGTTGTCAATATTGATATATCTATGCCTACAGCTTGTGGACAAGCTTGGCCCCCCTGGAGTACGTGCTCAACACACCCAGTCACCATCGAGTGCACCATGGACGAAATCCTTACTGCATTGACAAGAACTACGCTGGAGTTCTCATCATTTGGGCACCGCATCTTTCGGTCAGCATTTCTCACGTTGCCATTCAGTGACTGGCTCCTCTTGATTTAAAAAAAAAAAAAAAATTGTTTTTAAATCCGTATTTGTCCCATCTTGTGTGTAGTTTTGGTGGGGAGGTGGTAGAAAGTGTGTGGGGAGGGGGGGGAAGGCGTCGTTGCATGCAGTTCATGGAAACACTTATTTTTTCATTTTCTTTTTGTTTTTTTCATTCTATAGACTTCACACTCTTTCATCATTGTTGAAAAAAAAAAGTTTGGTTTTCTTGCTCGTCTTTTTTTTTTTTTTTACCTTTTTTTTTTTGTGTTTTCTCTTTGTGGATTTTGTTTTTTTTTTTATATCTTAAACCTTATTGGAAAAAATATTTATAAAGCTCCGCCCCAAAAAACGACAAATGAATCAGAAATCAAAACACATGTTTCGACCTCTAAGGTCTTCTTCTTCAGGCAAGATACACAACACTCGGGACAACGAAATGAATGAACAATCGCTTATCTTCATCCAGTGTTCGACATAAGATGGGCCTTGAATGAAAAACCTTAATTTTGTTCAGTTTCATCAGCGATGATAACAACCCCGAATGCATAAAAGAAAAATGTCACTAGTGAACATTCTTGATAAATGCACAGAGTGAACAGAAACCAAAAAACAGAAACCCCTGTTGCCACGTCTTGTTTCGTTTGCCCTCGTGACCATGCTGTTGTTGACTGTGGAGGCTTGCATAACTCTGGGTTTGTGATTATTCTGGTTGTGAAAAGTGCCTACCTTTGTCTAGGTTTTGTGATGATCTAGTGTCATTGAGATCATTGGTTTCTTGACGTTTAGAGTTGTCTGTGTTGTAAGTTGTTCAGATGTGATTACCATTGTAGGCATTTACGTATGCCAGTTTCTTGTCTTTCTCTGCTGTGTGTGCATGTCTGTCTATGTGACAGTGTCCTGTCTGTCTCTGTTCATATGTCTCCCTGTCTTTTTCAGATCTATTTATAGAAATGCCAATCTGTCTCAGTGTGGGTCTTTTCATCATTTGTGTATATACAGATTGATTTTTTTTTTAGTTATCTAACGTGGGTTTTAATTGTATTTCATCTGTTTAATCTAGGGATAGGTGAGTTTGTGTCAAAGGGCGAGCATTTCCCAGACTTTGAAATAGGGAAAACTAAGTTCTATGCCTGTCTGTTGTCTGTTCATCAGTCAGTGTGTTGCTGAATGCTGTCGTTTCTTGATAAGTCTTAAAGATTACTTGCTTTTTAAAATATTCTTAAAATTGAAGGTTTATTTTGTCATTTCATTTCTGCAAGGCTGCAGAGAGAAAGAAAGAGAGAGAGAGGAGAGAGAATGAAGGGGGGGTTGGTGAAAAAGGATAGAGGGATGGGAGATACTGACGTTCAAGGGAAATAATTTGTAGCAGTCATCATACATTAGCAAGAGTATATTCCCTTCCACAGTGCTGCATGAAATCTGTTTATTTTAGTGGAGTGTTGTGTTTGTTTACGGCTGTATTGTAGGCACATTTGAGCCTGAGAGGGGAGAAGGTGGTGTATGGTCTGGGTCCATCCACTGGAGACATGGGACCCCCCCTCTATGGACAGGTAGTGGTGCATCTGAAGTGTGGGTTTTCTCCAGGATAAAATACTGTCTGTAGTCAGTGTGCCACCTGTGTGGCCTTTGATCTTGTTTGTGTACATATGCTTGCAGAAACATTTAAAAATTATTTTAAAAAAACCCACATGTACTTGCCAAAGAAGCAAAGAAACTTTTTCCTGGTCATTTTCTGTTTTAATTCCGATTTGTGTTTTTTTCTCTACGGTTTCTCTCTTTACATCTGAAAAATCCTTGTGACTATTCTTTTTGCATGCCTGATTGGACAAGTACATGTGGGTGTCTGTTCCTTCATCTTAAGTTTTATGACCATTGACTTTGGATCATGTTACACCATGAATTTAGAAAAAAAAAAAAAGAAAGGCAGAGGAGAAATGAACAAAGATTTTAAAGAAACCAGGATAAGTGAGAAGTTGACTGATTTCAGTGTGGAGGCAGGAGCAGAAGAGAGGATATGTGTGTGTATGTGTATGTCAATGCTGCGCATTTTGTAAGGTACTATTTGCTTAGTTGGAGGTTGTGTTATAATTTGATACTTTGGTAAATGATGATATAAAACAACAGTATCCATACAGCCATCTCAAACGGAAAATACCTACTGTCCCTGAACAGCTGTTGCTGAAAAATATGAAAATGATCAGTGGCTGAACTGTACATTACAACCACAGATTGCACGTACGTAAATGTAAAAAAAAAAAAAAAAGCAAAAACAAATCGTACTGAAAAAAATGTGAAAATCAGTGGCTGTACTGTACATTACAACCCACAGATTGCAATGTAAATGGTGAAAAAAAAAAAAAAAAAAAAGCAAAAACAAATCATACTGAAAAATGTGAAAATCAGTGACTGTACCAGTACAGCTACAGCTACAGATTGCATAAATAGTGAAAAAAAAGCAAAAAAAAAACAGGTGCACCTTTTTGTCCACAGGTGGACAAAATGATGGGCCGATGAGAAGTTGTGATTTGAAGTGGCCTATGCGTGCGCCATAATATATTATCAGTCCAGAAGTTGTGATTTAAACGCTACAACATGTGCATAGACACATATTACCAGTGATGGAAGAGACTGGACTGGGCAAGAAGTGAAGAGAAAGCTCTGAAGTGACAGCTAGCTGTAGCAAGCCAATCAGAATGTGTGATACTAATGAAGAAGATGGACAGCAAATCTTGCTGTGAAGAGAAGAAAGGAAAACGCCCAACAGCAAAGTTCGTCAGTGCTGCCAGACTTGCAGAAAATGAACAGTAGCCATGTTTACAGCAAGGCCAGAAACTGGAAAACTTTGATTTGTGGATGAGCTGTGAGTTGTATTCTGAATCAGTCATTGCAGCCATGATGATGTGATGTGTGAACGTGGACACATGTACATCTGCACAGCATAACATTTCTAAGGTTACAGTGTGTTCTTGAAAATTCTTGAATGTTTCAGTTTGTTCCTGTTTGTTTACATCATCAGTTTGTGAAGAAAGTTTACAGCTGAGCCAGCTGATGCCTGCAATACAGACAGCAGCATGGAATCAGTGATCAGCATGAATTGAAACTTCCACCCAGCAATGCATGCCCCACACTTCCCATTCTGCTTTCAGCTGTGCCAGCTGATGCACGTAGCGAAGACTGCGTGGCATCTGGAGGGGCTGGAGGAACAAACTGTCCCGCAGTGCTGAAGGGACCTGGATGGGAGCCTGGCAAACCGCGGCTGGGACTGCGCGAGGATCTGCCCGAGGTCTGTAGCTAGAGCCTCAGGCTTGTCAGTGGTTTGGTCTGTAGCTAGAGCCTCAGGCTGTTCAGTGGTTTGGGTCTGTAGCTAGAGCCTCAGGCTGGTCAGTGGTTTGGTCTGTAGCTAGTGCCTCACGCTTGTCAGTGGTTTGGTCTGTAGCGAGTGCCCTCACGCTTGTCAGTGGTTTGGTCTGTAGCTAGTGCCTCATGTTTGTCAGTAGTTTGGTCTGTAGCTAGTGCCTCATGTTTGTCAGTGGTTTGGTCTGTAGCTAGTGCCTCACGCTTGTTGGTTGTTTGGTCTGTAGCTAGAGCCTCAGGCTTGTCAATGGTTTGGTCTGTAGCTAGTGCCTCACGCTTGTCAGGTGTTTGGTCTGTAGCTAGAGCCTCACGCTTGTTGGTTGTTGGTCTGTAGCTAGTGCCTCACGCTTGTCAGTGGTTTGGTCTGTAGCTAGTGCCTCACGCTTGTCGGGTGTTTTGGTCTGTAGCTAGTGCCTCACGCTTGTCAGTGGTTTGGTCTGTAGCTAGTGCCTCATGCTTGTCAATGGTTTGGTCTGTAGTAGTGCCCAAGGGCTTGTCTGTGGTTTGGTCTGTAGCTAGTGCCTCACGCTTGTCGATGGTTTGGTCTGTAGCTAGTGCCTCACGCTTGTCAGTGGTTTGGTCTGTAGAAGTGCCCAAGGCTTGTCAGTGGTTTGGTCTGTAGCTAGTGCCTCACGCTTGTCGATGGTTTGGTCTGTAGCTAGTGCCTCACGCTTGTCAGTGGTTTGGTCTGTAGAAGTGCCCAAGGCTTGTCAGTGGTTTGGTCTGTAACTAGTGCCTCAGGCTGGTCAGTGGTTTGGTCTGTAAACTAGTGCCTCAGGCTGGTCAGTGGTTGGTCTGTAACTAGAGCCTCAGGCTGGTCAGTAGTAGTTTGGTCTGTAGTAGTGCCCAAGGCTTGTCTGTGGTTTGGTCTGTAGCTAGAGCCTCAGGGCTGGTCAGTGGTTTGGTCTGTAGCTAGAGCCTCAGGCTGGTCAGTGGTTTGGTCTGTAGCTAGAGCCTCAGGCTGGTCAGTGGTTTGGTCTGTAGCTAGAGCCTCAGGCTGGTCAGTGGTTGAAGAAAAATGGCAGACAACATGAGGGCAGGGGGACGGGGAGGGAACAGGACCAGGAGGATGTGGGGATGGACACATTCAAAGTTAAGGGTCGCGGGAGGGTGTGGCTGCTAAGGAGACATGGGGAGGGAGGGGGGTGATGAGTGGCGTGGTAGAGGAGGGACTCATGGAGTGCCTGCTCGGTTCAATGGAGCGCGGAGTAGGCGTGCAACGTTTTGCCTCTTCCAGTGATGATGGCGCCTGACATGAAAACATCTTACCCTGTATCGGTCAGCACTGCAACGGAGTCTGTACCCTGGGCATTGGGAAATGCGCCAGTGTGTAAACACCTGGTCTACGGGACAGCCATGGATGTGTGTAGCGCATGAGCGTTGTTGTACAAGAAGCACGCGTTGTGTACATGTCACAACCAGTTCAGCGGACTGCGTCACAGGCACCAGGGATCATTCAGTGACAGTTTGACAGGAAAATGGCAGTTTATTTAGAGAGTGAAAATTAATTTGACAGGATGTTCTGGGGAAAAAAAATTTCAGAGAGGTGATATCAGGTGATGGACACCCAAGATCTGGTGAGCATGGAATTGAACAGAATGAGCAGATTTCTTTGGGAAATATGAAATGTGACAAAGTTACAGGAGTGTTTTCTGATGATTTTCTTGCAGAAATAGATTTGTTCATTGCTAACCAGTGATGGAGATTGACATCAAACTCGCTGATGCGGTTGGGGTTGAAATTCGGCCAGTCACTAACTGAAAGTTTATGACAAAGCTGTAATAGATGCAAGTGTGAATTAGCGGTCTGATAGGATTTATTTAACATTTCAAATTGTAGCAATTGTCTGCTGTTATTGTGGATGATAAGCAGTGACAACGTGGTTAGTTTGGAATCAGGGAGCTGGGGTCAGAGGTGCCAAATCTTGGTGCAGATCAAGTCTTAGAATTCATCAGACCATTGTTTTCGTATCAAATGCAGTTATAAGGCAGGGTGAACTTTGAAAAATTCTGTTTTAGATTTACATTTTAAAAAATCATTCTAGAGACTGTGTTTCATTAATTGTGTGCAGGAAAAATGCCACAGTGCAAGTGTGAAATGGCAGCGTAACTGACAGCCGTAATGACAGAACCCTTTCAGTGCAATGACAATGTTGCTGTTGATCAAACTCGTGCTTTGTGTCAATTGTAATGAATATGCTTAATTTGTTCATTTTAATGTACCTTTTTAAACTGTTTCATAATTTTATTTGTTTATTTTAGTGTTTTAGTTTAGTCCTGTAGCCTTTGAAGCTCAAACTTTATTCCAGTGTCAACAAGCATGGTTTTCCTGGTGACGAACGTGGTTTTAGAAACTCTTATATCAATTGTCTATTTGAGCTGGGATTAAGAAGTTTGGTTTTGGCAATGAAAGGGAAGTGATCTGTCCACATTTTATTACCATAAATGAAGCATAAGAAATCAAGTCTGTTATCAGGAACAGTATCTTGGTATGGGACAATGCCTTCTTTACCAGCAAATTCTCACTTTCACCAGGGTTCATACAGGTCTTGAAAAGTCGAAAGCACAATTGCCTTATATTATGCATGGGCTGCTTAATTTTCAGCATCATTTAGTGTTTATAATGCAAAAAAAAAAACAACCTATTCTGTGCCCTCAAACGTGAATATTTCGTGATTGCATACTTCACTTTTTTGCCATCAAACTGCTTCTGAGTTACTTCTCTTACATCAAGGTCTTATGTTTTATAACATCACTGAAAGTCTTGAAAGTGGTATTGAAAAATGCAGGTCTTTGCCTGGAAAAAGTCTGGAAAAGTCTGGAATTTTGGGTTGCATTTCCTGTATGAACCCTGTTCAAGTAATTGTGCCACTTTCGTTTTGTTTGTGAAGAGCTGATTGATTTGCATTGCTTCAAAGCTATTTGTGAGTTTAATACACATGTGGTATGGTAAATTGTAATCATTCAGTAAAGAGCAAAACTGCCTAGCATTCTGGAGAGAGTGCTCAGATCAGGGGCCTGGTATGCTCCCAGGGCTCCTAGCTCAGATCAGGGGCCTGGTGTGCTCCCAGGGCTCCTAGCTCAGATCAGGGGCCTGGTATGCTCCCAGGGCTCCTAGCTCAGATCAGAGGCCTGGTATGCTCCCAGGGCTCCTAACTCAGATCAGGAGCCTGGTATGCTCCCAGGGCTCCTAGCTGAGACCAGAGGCCTGGTATGCTCCCAGGGCTCCTAACTCAGATCAGGGACCTGGTATGCTCCCAGGGCTCCTAGCTCAGATCAGGGGCCTGGTATGCTCACAGGGCTCCTAGCTCAGAGGCTGGACTTAGAAAAATGAGCCACAGACGGAACTGGATTTATGTCACATGGAGACATAGTGTAGTGTAAGATGGGTTCCTCCCTCCCCCCTCCCTTACTGGGATGGTTATCCCCCCCTGACAGCCGTAATTATATAGGCGGATGGGGAAGTTGAGCCTGATAGTAACTAAACAGAATTAAAATGCCTACTGTCATAAAGTCACAAACCCACGACTAACAGCAAAAACTGCTACAGCACATAAATTTGCAAACAATAGCTGTTAAAACAAGTGCATGTTTTCACTGGAAAAGCAAAATTTGAGAGGAACATGGTATGTTAAAGAAAAAAAAAAGGAATTTCAGAGGGTATGCATGTTAGGGAAGTGGAAATGTACAAAGCAAGAGAAACTGGCATATCTGATAAAGTTCTGATTGCAGGATAGAAAACAGAAAAAAAGACAATGGGGAGATGTGGAATGGGAGGTAGGGATGAGGGAAAGGCTTAGGGAATGATGAGGGTGTTTCGATGGATTAAGTACCTATTTATTTCAGATTGTACAACTGTACTAAAACACAAGTGTGTGGAAGAGGGGTTGCTGTGCCTAAGGAGAGGGGAGGTGCATAGAGTGGCATCATCCTGTTTTTTTCTTACCTCAAAGTCAGAGTGGATTTTCCAGTGAAACGTTGGCGAGATCTGCTCGCTTTTGGTCATGGGCTTCTTTACATGTGCAGTGGAAAGCTCAGTTTATCGACGTGTCCAAATGCTCAGGCCACCACTTTGAAGTCTGTTGAGATGGTGGGAGGGGATGTGTGGGGGGTAGGGAGGAGGGAAGGGGGGAGACATCTCATTCATGTTTGGAGTGATAAAAGTGGAATTTGTCATGTCCTGAGGAAGAGCGTTAGCCTTGAGGTGTGTGCACACCACTGTAGGTAGAGAGGAGCTGTGGAGAGCTGGAGGGGAACAGTGATGGTCGTGGTTGGAGACTTCAGTGGGAAGCTGGACAACCTCAGCTGGCACTGCATGAACATCGGTCATCACATTGATCTGCCTCAGCCAGAAATGCTGCTGTGTTTCTCTGTCAGATCAGCCAACAACACTCATACACACACACACACTCACACACACACACACACTCGCACACGCACACACACACACACACACACTCACACACACACACACACACACACACACACACACACAGGTTAAAAAATTTTTTTTTAAAGGATATTAGTATTGGTCAGGTACCCTCCTCCACCACTCCACCCCCACCCCCTCCCTCATTAACCTTTTCGCAACGCGCCGTGCGATAGTGACGGCAACTCTGTCGACCCGTTCACGACGAGCCGTGCACTGGTGACGGCAGCACTGCTGTACTGCCTGGACGTGCTGTGCCTCCGTGATGGCACAACTATTAAAAATTCCCATACTCTCTCGTCTACCGTCTAGGGGATGCAGCTGCCATAAATATTTAGAACAGGATTCTAGCCACTGGAAAGGGTAAGTTTACATGCACTAGCAATGACCTTTGTGACCTTAGAGCAGTCCGAACAAAGAGACCCGTCTGGCACTGTAAGGCACGTGTGGAATTTCCTGCCTCACCAACATATCGGGCAGAAGGAGAATGACATGTAGTTTTAGAACTGGTTCAGTAAAGTAGTTCAGAAAATGATGGGGGTAAAGGTGTACACGTTTGTCGAAAAGAATCTGAGCTTCATTTTTATTTGCTCTGTGTATTTTATAGTTTTATAAGTCGTATCATCTGAAACAAAAACAGTGTGAAAAGTGTGTACTGTGTGCAATGATTTAAATGCCTTAAAAAAATTCACTTGGATTACACATATTGAATACCTCAGGCTTTCTCTCCATCTGTTCAAAGTAAGAGCGAAGTTTTATGCCCCTTTTCTTCCTCATTTGCTGTTGTCATACTAACCAAACAAATGTAAACTAGATTGTGTTCTCCTACATTTTACTTATGTTGTTTCTGTAACAAAAGCATTGCTATTTTACCAAAAATGTATTTTAATTCTATGCTAATTACAAAGTTCGCACTTTACCCTTTCCGTTGATATATAACAATTGCTTGTTAGGTTTATATTAGGAGACATAAAATAAAATTAAAAAGTGCAAAAATCGCACGTCTGCAATGGTTGTAAGCACGTGCGGTGCACGCGCATGTAGGGAAGCGGCGTTGCTCTGCCGCGCTCGCCTGGAAAGTATTAATATTTCATGTTTTGTTTCTTGTGGCTGTCAGATGGTGGTGGTGGGACACACACTGTGTGTACCTATGTCAATTCAGATCTGTTGGTCTCTACACTTGGTGCCTGGTAAAGATTATGGACAGACTTTATAGGCAGCTGTGGAATAACGTGTGGTCTCATTGAAAGGCATGAATAATTCTGGGAGTGAGTTCAAAAGGGGTACGTAAGAGCAATGCCTACATTCTTTGTGCAGGTGACATACCCGGCAGAGAAGTACGACAGCAGTTTGCCATGGTGGGGCAGCCTGTACGTGTGGGTCCACTTCTTGCTGGTGGTCAGCGCCAATTCTGTCCTGGCCCTCCACAGACAGGTCAGTTGGTCTTCTTCCTCTGGGCAGCTCTGTATGTACACTGATCTGTAGCACTTGGTTCACTCCCTTTAGGTCCTTTGGTCTTCTTCCTCTGGGCAGCTCTGTATGTACACGGTGATCTGTAACACCTGGTTCACTCCCTTTAGGTCAGTTGGTCTTCTTCCTCTGGGCAGCTCTGTATGTACACTGATCTGTAGCACCTGGTTCACTCCCTTTAGGTCAGTCGGTCTTCTTCCTCTGGGCAGCTCTGTATGTACATGATCTGTAGCACCTGGTTCACTCCCTTACTCAGGCCTCCTGTTCCCAGAGGAGCCCAAGCCTTCGATGACAGCTGTTCAGCAGACTTGGCTATAAGCTGTTCAGCAGACTTGGCTATAGGCTGTTCAGGAGACTTGGCTATGGGTGTTCAGCAAACTTGGCTATGGGTTGTTCAGCAAACTTGGCTATGGGCTGTTCAGCAGACTTGGCTGTAGGCTGTTCAGCAGACTTGGCTATGGGCTGTTCAGCAGATTTGGCTATGGGCTGTTCAGCAGACTTGGCTGTAATCTGTTCAGCAGACTTGGCTATGGGCTGTTCAGCAGACTTTGCTATAGGCTGTTCAGCAGACTTGCTATAGGCTGTTCAGCAGACCTGGCTATGGGCTGTCAGTAGACTTGGCTATGGGCTGTTCAGCAGATTTGGCTATGTTTTTTTTTCTCTGGCTATGTGTTGTTCTCTGGCTATGGGTTGTTCTCTGGCTATGGGTTGTTCTCTGGCTATGGGTAGTTCTCGGCTATGGGTTGTTCTCTGGCTGTGGGTTGTTCTCTGGCTGTGGGTTGTTTTCTGGTTATGGGTAGTTCTCTGGCTATGGGTAGTTCTCTGGCTATGGGTAGTTCTCTGGCTATGGGTCATTCTCTCTGTTTCCTCTCAGCTCTGTCTCCATGTGTTGTGTGCAGCCGTTTCTGGGTATCCCTTCTTCCTCCTACCCCGTCAGTTCCAGGTCAGAGCCTGAAGAGTGCAGCAGAGAGATGCTGGCTTCAGACTGTGTTCCCACATGATGTTGCTGTATTTTGTACACACGTGTATGATTTTACAGCTAATATGACTAAATTAGATAAAGGTGAAAAACAAAACAAAACTGGAGACAAAGAGTTTGAGCGGTAATTGCACTTGCAATGTGCAACCGTTATGTTAGAGTGCTTGGACCAAAGTGCCACAACTCTTGCTAACTCTTGCACGAGAAATCATGTCTGGCTGCATCTGTGTCTTTGATGACATGCCGATCCAACGGAACATTAGCAGGGACTACTGGCCCTGAAATGTCTGGAGAAGAAAAACAAAAACTTTGTGAGCAATTTGTGCTGAAGTATACTGATGAGTCAGATTTGAAAATAATCTGTATTGGGCTAGGCTGTTTTTACAGTATGCACTGGAAGATCGGGTATCCCTCCACCCTTTTCCACTTCCTCCTCAGGATCTGCTGGGTGGCCGACTCCTGTTTCACCCTTGGTCACCACTGTCCAGGGCTGACTTGGTCTGGCCACTGGATGTGAAAGAAGCCCCACAGATGGGTAGTGATGGCAGGTGTGTGTCTTGTGATGCAGTGTTAGGGATGAATTTGTGAACGGTACAGGCATTTTTTCACCGTCAGCCAGCCTGGCGAAAACACCACCCTCCCCATTCACAAGGATTTGAAGGAGACCTGGACCGAAGAAGAGCACAGTGTCAGATAGTGGACAAGGTGGCTGTTCACCAGTTTTCAGAGGGGTGCAGAGAGCAGCAAACAGAGGGAGAGACATGGTCAGCGTGTCATCAGTGGTGCCTTAGTAACCCCTTTCTGGGTTTACCTGATGGGTTGGATAATACTAAGAGACATGGTCAGCATGTCATCAGTGGTGTGTCAGTAACCCCTGCCTGGGTTAACCTGATAGGTTGGATAATACTTAGAGACATGGTCAGCATGTCATCAGTGGTGTGTCAGTAACCCCTGCCTGGGTTAACCTGATAGGTTGGATAATACTTAGAGACATGGTCAGCATGTCATCAGTGGTGCCTTAGTAACCCCTGCCTGGGTTTACCTGATGGGTTGGATAATACTAAGAGACATGGTCAGCATGTCATCAGTGGTGTGTCAGTAACCCCTGCCTGGGTTTACCTGATGGGTTGGGATAATACTAAGAGACATGGTCAGCATGTCATCAGTGGTGCCTTAGTAACCCCTTTCTGGGGTTTACCTGATGGGTTGGATAATACTAAGAGACATGGTCAGCATGTCATCAGTGGTGCCTTAGTAACCCCTTCTGGGTTTACCTGATGGGTTGGATAATACTAAGAGACATGGTCAGCATGTCATCAGTGGTGCCTTAGTAACCCCTTCTGGGTTTACCTGATGGGTTGGATAATACTAAGAGACATGGTCAGCGTGTCATCAGTGGTGCCTTAGTAACCCTGCCTGGGTTTACCTGATGGGTGGATAATACTAAGAGACATGGTCAGCATGTCATCAGTGGTGTGTCAGTAACCCCTGCCTGGGTTAACCTGATAGGTTGGATAATACTTAGAGACATGGTCAGCATGTCATCAGTGGTGCCTTAGTAACCCCTGCCTGGTTTACCTGATGGGTGGATAATACTAAGAGACATGGTCAGCATGTCATCAGTGGTGCCTTA
>JADBJO010019057.1:0-7500 GCA_016801955.1 Conus betulinus | reverse complement strand
ATAACAACTGTATCTATCAGAATTATCAGTACAGCTGTATCCATCAGAATTATCATTACAGCCGTATCCATCAGAATTATCCTTGCAGCTGTATCCAGCAGAATTATCATTACAGCTGTATCCGTCAGAATTATCATTATAGCTGTATCCGTCAGAATTATCGTTACAGCTGTATCAGTCAGAATTATCATAGCAGCTGTATCTCACACTTATCATTGCACCTGTATCCATCAGAATTATCGTTACAGCTGTATCCATCAGAATTATCATTACAGCGGTATCCATCAGAATTATCATTGCAGTTGTATCTATCAGAATTATCATTGCAGTTGTATCCGTCACACTTATCATTAGCTGTATCCATCAGAATTATCATTGCGGCTGTATCCATCAGAATTTTTTTTTTTTTTTTTTTTTTTTTTTTTTTTTGGTGTCCCAACCTCTGCGCCACCTCAGAGGCAGTACACATACGCCGCTCATTCCGACACCCTGTCCACAGCCACAACCCGGTTGGCCCCGCTGCAGCCCCGGCACCGGCAATCCACAGGGAGCAGTCAGTGTCAAGTCGTCAAGAGGCAACCCACCGGAGGAGACACTGCACTGCTGCCGAGTCACTTCGGTGGTGTTCAGTGGCGCCTGTTCTGATCTAACATATGCAGGACACCACCTACTAAGCCCCCTACTGATGACAATAATTGCTTAGTCGCAGAGCTGGCATGAGTGAGAGCTCTCCCGGAGGGTGCCACCACATCCGTCCAACAACAGCCCCCATGGACTCGCCCAGTACTGGTGACCCCGAGCAGAACCAAACCAAGGCCACAGATGTGGAAAGGACATCGAAACTGAGGTCACCTTGAGAGCAGGGCATGAGGGCCACAGAATTTGAGACATTTTATTAATGCTGATCGATGAGAATGAGGATGATTAAGATGATGCTGCAGATTTCCATTTCGGTCTGAGACTACATGACAGGGCTGTACTCTATGCTTCCTTTCATAATATATCCTGGCGTCAACCAGGCCTGAGAAATACAGGCACCTGCAGTGTTGGTCAGGAAATTTGAGCAACACTCTCATAAACGCATCCATTAAGTGGATGAAACTCGACTGTGTGGTCCCAGTCTTCCCAACTGAGCCCGCAGCAAAACTCAACTCTGGTAGGAGCCGATCAGGGCAGAAAAACCCACATGACTCTGATGGGATTCGAACCCAGGACCTCCCAGCCGGTAGTCCGCGACGCTAACCACTTCGCCACGGTGGCTGGTCTGTCAGAATTATCATTGCAGCTGTATCCATCAGAATTATCATGACAGCTGTATCCATCAGAATTATCATGACAGCTGTATCTGTCAGAATTATCATTACAGCTGTATCCATCAGTCTTATCATTGCAACTGTATCCATCAGAATTATCATTACAGCTGTATCTGTCACACTTATCATTGCAGCTGTATCCATCAGAAGTATCATTACAGCTGTATCCATCAGAATTATCATTACAGCTGTATCCATCAGTCTTATCATTGCAACTGTATCCATCAGAATTATCATTACAGCTGTATCCATCAGAATTATCATTACAGCTGTATCCGTCAGAATTATCATTACAGCTGTATCCGTCAGGATTTCCATTATGTGAGCCATTTGCTGAAATATTCTATTGCTTGACCATACCCCAGTTGCCATGCAATGATCATCGGAAGCCTAGTGGGACAAAGAGGCACGTGATGAGTATTTGTGGAACCTTTGACAATACCGTGCAGTTTTGGCCACTGTTGCACTGTGTGCAGCATGTTTGCCATTCAGTCATCTGAGCCAGTCATGTTGCAAAGATCGCTCAACTTTTTTATTCTGTTCGCTGCATTTTCACCAGCAAGCCACAGCTGAACTGTCAGTGTTGACTCTGAAAAGCTGCATTTCTTAGAGTTTGCGGTGCTTTTTGCATAACGCTCCAGTCGTAGACTGGGCAGTCTGTTTTGGTGTTTGTTTTCAGCGAAGAAGAGTTTCTCTGGCAGAAGTTGTTCATCAAGTCAGAAGACTCTAAAATGTTGAGGACATTTAAGTTTGTGTCGACTCTGATTGTGGGGTATCAGATGAAAGTGCTTTTACATGACACGCTGCTCGAAGTTGTAAAGCGCGTGCAGGAAAAACTCTTGGCATCATGTGAGATTTTAATGTTTTAGTGAAAACTGGCCAGAATTTCAGTGCATCAGATTGGAATTTGTGCATAAGAGATGCTTTTTTTTGCGTAATAATTGCCACTGGCACTTGCGTTTGTGTTGTGTATTATGTGTGCTTTCAAGTGTCCATAAAGAATTGGTGTGTTTCAGTCTGTCCGAGTATAGTCACCAGCAGAAAAGGAACAAAAGATTACAATGGAGAGGAGCACTAGGTGCACGGCTGTTCAGAGCAAGTTACTTAGTTTTGAGAGGCATAGGAGTTTACAGCTCGCCCGCAGCTGCAGAGGCCAAGCTGTGAATGTAGGTCAGGGAAAGGGGTGTTTTCTGCAGGCCGCCCCCCACCAGCCAGCTAACTGCACTGTACTCGACGAACTGAGTGTCATCTGTGGCATGGCCGGTCTGGCAGCAATGTGTTTCGGCATTGTTGAGCAGCCATTACAAATGGGGCTGTCGGTTGGATAATTAGTAGTTGTCATGAAAAATGTGATATATCCGCGCTCTTGAGATGACTGAATTGGCGAATTCCCGACAATTCTATTAATACCAAACTTGACAAGGTTTATTTTCCCATACATAACGTAGATACGGCATGAAAGCTTGTATGCAAGTGGTCAGGCAATATTAGAACAATGACAACACACACAAACTGGTGCAAAAATAACGTCATCACTTTCTGAGTATTTGATTTTCCCCAGTTAACTAGTACACAAGTTTGATACATGCCTCTGCTTGGACCACAGCAACAAAAAAGTTGGATTAGAAATGTGTAGGGCTTGTTTTTTTTGCCCTTTCACTAAGTGTCTTGTGCGGGATGGAAAATAAAGCTGTGGGCGAAGTCTTTTTTTCTTTTACCTTTTAAAAAAAAACAAAAAAACGAAAGGAACCAATGCAACAAACACAGAGCTCTTCTCAAGTTCATTTCCCATGTTTACAGGAAGTACGCGCCAGCCATGGAGTTCTTGCGATGCCTCACGTGCTTGGCCGCAGCGCAAGCCTATCAGCCAATCAGCATGCAGCTTACGTGGCTGACGGGGATCTACGCCCTGTACTTCATGTCAGCTTTGTTCTGGGGCATTGTCATGCTCAGCCGATTCCGGCTGCGAGTGCACAAGAAAAAAACAAAGTAGTCGCTGCTGTTGCAGTGCAGATGAGCCCAGGCGGTTGGAGCGTCCTAGCTCCCTGGGCATTATGACAGGTGGAAGACATAGCTTTAGTTCTTGTGTTGCTTGCTGGAACAAAGGACGGCGTAGAATGCTGTACAGAGAAAAGAAAACATGAGCAGTGACAAAATGTGTGATGAAGCTGTTCTTTCCTTCCTAGGCTGATGTAGAGTGATTATCTTTAGAATGTAATTGCTCCTTGAAAGGGGGGGGGGGGGGGGCAGATTGATTTAGACTGTGTGTGTTTTTCTTTTTCTTACTAATTGAATTCCAGATCTTTCCCATGCTTTCTTCACACTTCCTTTTTTGGCAGATATCGCTTTATTTCTTTGAAGGATTATGTATCTGTTTATTTGATTATGTGTTTGTAAATAGCATGTATTTGAATCGTGTGTGGAGCTTATGGTCAAATGGTCAGAGCTTTAGTCTGTGGAACAAATTGTTGTCAGTTTGAACCACTGGGCAGGATCAAACTACTCGCAGGGTTGGATTTTCATTGGCTGAAAAACCTTTTCTGTCCACCCAGCTGTAAATGAGTACCTGATTCAGTTCAGGGAAGGTTAAAGGCAGAGGAAGAAGAAGGATGGGCACTGCCTTCCATCATGCTGTGCCATTGGCGTGCTGAACCTCTGACAGTTCACGGCCTCTATGGCCAGTGGGCTGTGACCTTGACATGCTGAACCTCTGACAGTTCACGGCCTCTACGGCCAGTGGGCTGTGACCTTGACGTGCTGAACCTCTGACAGTTCACGGCCTCTACAGCCAGTGGGCTGTGACCTTGACGTGCTGAACCTCTGACAGTTCACGGCTTCTATGGCCAGTGGGCTATGCCCTCGACATGCTGAACTGTGACAGTTCACGGCCTCTATGGCCAGTGGGCTGTGGGAACTGTCGCTTTTTTTTTTTTTTTTTTTACTCAAATTTTGAAGCAGAGATTCTGATTCTTCTTGCCATCTGTAGATCAATAGGAGTGCTATTTTATCATGTATTTCATTTTTTCTGTGAAACTTCAGTATGAGGTTTTGTTATGATATAGTTTGCGCTTACTTCATGGAGCATGACAAACTCTGAAACAATGCTTTTGATTTCTGCCTAATCTTGGATTCTTTTAATCATGATGATGATGATGATGATGATGATTGTATCCATTTCTGAATTAATGTTTCAGATATTACACATCAGATATTACACAAATCTGTGATATTATCTGTGGTCACAAGTTCACAGAGTGAGAAAGGAGACACTTATTTAAAAAAAAAAAAATGAATAGAAGTATGGACACTGTCCATAATGATGATGATGATGATGTTGACAACTGATGGTGATATGTGCCGTGGAATGATTTCTGTACGATTTGTTTTGATCGAACTAGGCTTTGGTTTCTTTGCTGGTGTGTTTGGAATGAACTTTTGAATGAGACAAAAAGTGCGATGCTCAAATCTGTCTTCCATCCCTGCCATCTTTTTCACCCTGCCTCCCCTCGTCCTCCCCCCCCCCCCCCCCCCTCCTCTCTCTCCCCCCTCCCTCCCTTTTCATCACCTTTGTCTTTCACAACACAACCTGAGTATGAAAGGATTAAAGAAGATGATTGTTCTAGACATGAAAATAAAATATGTATGTAGATATATGTCGTTAATAAATATGTATGTAGATATATGTCGTTTGATTTACTTCGAGGCGCTTGTTGAAACTGTGTTGGTGGTATCAAGTAGGTTTGTGACAGGTGTGCAATAAAAAAGATGGATTGATTATTGCCCTTTAACTGTTCTGTTTTCTGCTTTTCTTACTTTCTTTCCCTCTCTTCTCTTGTTCCTTCCTTCCTTCCCTCTTTCTCTCATTCTTCCTTGCTCCCATTCCTTTCTCTCTTTTTTTTTTTTTTTTTTTTTTCAAAAATCACTTTTCCCACTTTGTTACTTTCTTTCTTCCTGTCTGTCTGTCTTTCTCTCATCTTTTGTACCTGTGCCTTTTCCCCCCTTTTTTTTTTTTCGTTTTTTTTTTCCCTTTTCCTTCTTTCTCTCATTCATTCTCTGTTGATTTTTTTTCCTTTTCCTCTTTCTTTTTCTACTTCTTGGCTTTATTTTGTATTTCCTTTTTTTTTTTTTTTTTTTTTTTTTTCTTTTTTTTTTTTTTTTTTTTTTTACATTACACATTGTTTTTGTACATGTTCACTCCATATTTATCGTCTTTTTACACTGTACACAGTTTTCATGCCATTTCACCTCAGCTTTAAACCTTCCCTGGGTGATTGGGTAGTTCAACTGATTTTAGTCTGTTGGTTTATGTTGTTGATTTTAGACTCCACAGAAGTTTGAATATCATGGTAGAGTCATCAGATCAATGGACAAAGTGTATAAGCAGAGAATTGTGGTTGGGTGTAGAAGGGATGGGGAGGGAGAGAGAATGACAAGAAATGGCTGACTGGATTATGTGAGACATGACAGACAGAATACTTGAAAAGAAAAGATTTTTTCTCCCCAGGGAAAATGACTATCGTAAAGGGGATATTAAGATTAGTCTTCAATTATTTGGTCAGGTCAACAAATGATTCATTACCTGAACATTGGTAGCATGTCCAGTGGTCTGTTTTTCATTACGTTAATTATTTAATGTCTTTATGGTATCTTATACTTGTGTAATTTTTCTTGTGATGTTAGGACATGGTCATTTTTTGCACAAAGTGTACAGTGGAAAGAAATGAAATTGATAAGATGCTAGTGTGTGCGTGTGCGTGTGTGTGTGTGTGTGTGTATGTGTGTGTGTGTGTGTGAATACATGTGTGTGTGTGTGTGTGTGTGTGTGTGTGTGTGTGTACGTGTGTGTGTGTGTGTGTGTGATGCAACCGTGCAAGGAAACATATGAGAGAAAGAAAAAAGAGGGAGAGAGAGGGAAGGAAGGGAGGGGAGGGGGGGGGACATAAAAAGGTGTGAAACGTGTTTCAAATAACCGTCTATTTAACAAAAACAATCCATTCTTAGGGGAAAGAAAGAGATGACGTGAACTAGAGCTCATGAATTCGTAAACACAAGAGAAAGAAGATCAAGAGTTTTGAAAGAGAAGAGAAAAGAAGCGAAAACTGAGAAGAACTCCAAAAGTACACACAGAGCTAACAAAATGGACTGGCAGTTCCGCTGGAGATTCAGCTACGTGAAAAGAACCGGCTTTAAATGAGAATCAGCTTAGAAGAAAAGAGGAGTAAACTAGAAAGACTCGATCTTCAAAGTGCCAGTGTACAATTTCAGTGTGCCAGTGTACAATGAGAGACAACCAGAGAGCTAGTTTAGAAAGATGCTTAGCCCTGGGACATTGAGTCTCTAAAGACGGATAGGATAAAAAAAAAGAAGAAGAAGAGCTAGGTCAGGAAGAGCTACCAAGAGAGAGACAGCATTTCTGAAAAAAAAAAATAGAAGTAGGCTGGAATGAGAGGCAGTTTAGAAAGAGGGAGCCTTGATAGGTAGCCGAGACAGAGCCGGCCTGTAAAGAGAGGTAGCCTTGATAGGTAGCCCCAACAGAGCCGGCCTGTAAAGAGAGGTAGCCTTGATAGGTAGCCGAAAACAGAGGCGGCCTGTAAAGAGAGGTAGCTTTGATAGGTAGCCGAAACAGAGCCGGCCTGTAAAGAGAGGTAGCCTTGATAGGTAGCCGAAACAGAGCCGGCCTGTAAAGAGAGGTAGCCTTGATAGGAAGCCCCAACAGAGCCGGCCTGTAAAGAGAGGTAGCCTTGATAGGTAACCGAGACAGAGCGGGCCTGTAAAGAGAGGTAGCCTTGATAGGTAGCCGAAACAGAGCGGGCCTGTAAGAGAGAGGTAGCCTTGATAGGTAGCCCCAACAGAGCCAACCTGTAAAGAGAAGTAGCATTGATAGGTAGCCCCAACAGAGCCAACCTGTAAAGAGAGGGAGCCTTGATAGGTAGCCCCAACAGAGCCAGCCTGTAAAGAGAAGTAGCCTTGATAGGTAGCCCCAACAGAGCCAGCCTGTAAAGAGAGGTAGCCTTGATAGGTAACCCCAACAGAACCAGCCTGTAAAGAGAGGTAGCCGAGACAGAACCAGCCTGTAAAGAGAGGTAGCCTTGATGGGTAGCCCCAACAGAGCCAGCCTGTAAAGAGAGGTAGCCTTGATGGGTAGCCCCAACAGAGCCAGCCTATAGAGAGTGGTAGCCTAGAAAAC
>JADBJO010019056.1:0-34033 GCA_016801955.1 Conus betulinus | reverse complement strand
AAAGAGTTTGTTATCCATCTGTGTATTCCAATCATCTTGCCAGATGTCTCTGACATAATCATTAATTTTGGGTTTCAGATCTGAGCAGGGGATATATGTTTGGGACAATTTCTCTGTTGTGGCATTCTTGCCCAAACGATCAACCATTTCATTCCCTCCGATGTCAACATGAACAGGAACCAAGCCAGAATAATGTTGTAACCCTCCACTTTCAACTTGTAAAAAAGTTCAAAGAAGTGTAAAAAAGTTCGGATGCCAAAGGTTGCGGCCAGCTATGGCCTCCAAAGCTGACAGTGATTCTGACAGAACCAGAAAGTCCCTCTTCTTAGATTGTGAGATTATCCTCAGTGCCAGAACCAGAGCTGTAAGTTCAGCAGAGTAAGCAGAAGCATCTGAAGGCATATGTTCTAACAGTATCTGAGAAGAGCACCAGGGCAATAGGCTGCACATGCCACTCCATCTTCAGACTTGGAACCGTCAGTGAAAATTTTCTGACAGAATGGGAATTTGAAACAGAGGTCAGCATACAATGCCTTTTATGCCAGAGAGCTGGTAGACTCTTTGTGAAAAGCTGCAAGATCAAAACAAATCTCTGGTGTGAAAAAGGTCCACACGGAGGCTCATCTGGAAACTTGGAAAAATTGGACCTACTCCTAGGTCTAGACCTGCATTCTGCGCATGAGGCTGATGCATGCAAAAGACCAAATGGCGGAATACAGTTAGGGTTGTTTACTTTGGAACTGAGGGTCAATGACACAGTCATAGGCAGGGTTTTCCAGTTCAGATAACAGTCTGATATAGTAATTCAAAGATAGTTTCAGCCTGTGGTTGGACAGTGACGGTTCACCTGCCTCTGCGTACAGGCTGTACACAGGGTGGTGTGGAATGCTCCAAGACAGAGACGAAGCCCTTGATGGTGATAGGGTCCAAGAATTTTAGGTAAGACGATCTTGCAGAGCCGTACACAGCACAACCATAGTCCAGTTTGGAACGGACCAAGGCTCTGTAGAGGTGCAGCAAAGCTTTCTTATCAGTGCCCGAGTCAGTGTGTGCTATGACCCGCAGAATATTCAGAGCTTTCTGGCAAGAGGTTTTGAGGTGTTTTAATGTGGCTGAGAAAGTTGAGTTTTTGGTCAAAAATAATTCCTTGGAATTTGGCCTCTTTGACAGCTGGAATGGGAGATTTCCCTATACTGATTTCAGGATCAGGAAAAAAAAAACTGATGAAAATTATGGAAGTGAATGCACTGTGTCTTCGTAGGAGAAAAAGTGAAGCCATTTTCATCCGCCCACTGATGAATTTTATCCACACAAAGCTGGAGCCTGCGCTGGACACTCGGGTACAGGCTTCCAGTTGTGTAGACAGCAAAATCATCTACAAACAATGAGCAGTCTGAACCCTGTTGAACTGACTTGACAATGTTGTTGATCTTGACGCTAAAGAGGGCAGGAGACAGTATGCTCCCTTGTGGAACACCCAACTCCTGCTCATGAACATCAGAGAAAGTCGTGCCAACCCGGACCTGAAACTGTCGTTCTGCCAAAAAATTTTGAATAAAAAGTGGAAGATAATCCCGAAAACCAAGATCATGGAGATCATGAAGTTTCCCAGATTTCCAGGTGGTATCGTAGGCTTTCTCCAAGTCAAAGAATATAGCTGCTGCATGTTGTTTGTTAATAAAGGCGTTCCAAAGCGTAGATTCTAGACAGATCAAATGGTCCACTGTAGTATGATGTTTGCGGAAACCACACTGTTCTTTCACCAGAAGGCTGTCGGTTTCAAGTTTCCACGAGAGTCGAGCATCGACCATTTTTTTTCCATCAGTTTGCAGACACAGCTGGTCAAAGCTATCGGAGGGTAATTGGATGGGTTTGAAAGATCTTTCCCAGGTGGGGTATAGGTATGATAAGGGCTTTCCGCCAGGATGGTGGAGAACACACTGTGGTCCAGATACAGTTGAAGACTTTCAGAAGGGTCTGGAGACAGCTTTCTGGGAGATGTTTCAAGAGCTGAGAGTGGATCTCATCCAGGCCAGGAGCAGAATAGTTGCAGGTTTGCAGAGCTGATTTTAGTTCATCGATCGAAAATGGCAGATTGGAGGCTTCAGTGTTGTCTGATGAGAAGTTACAAGGAGATTTTTCTTTCAGGAGTTTGTTTTTTCAGAAAAGCAGGCGTTTTATTTGTGGAGGAAGAGTTCTTTTCAATAGTTGAGGCCAGCACATTAGCTACTGCTTGTTTATCTGTGATCAGGGTTCTGCAAGCTTTTAGGTGATGGATAGAAGGATTTGTATTTTTTTTTAATTTTCCTTATCACTTTCCATACTTTCTTCTTGGAGGACTTTGAAGTCAACTTGGAGCAGAAGTCTCCAAGACTGACGTTTACACTTTTTGAAAATGTAGCGAGATTTGGCACAGAGATTTTGGTGGGCCCTCACATAAGGTATTGATGGCCTGCGCAGACAACACATTGAGCCCTCTGGTGTTGATTGTGGATTTGTTGGCACTCAGCATTAAACCAGAGAGTTTTCGGCATCTGAGGTTTGGTGGTAGAAGCTGGAATGATGTTCTTGGCACAGCTGATGATGATATTCGTCAAGGTTTCAGCAGGGTCAGGACTTTGAAGAACCTGATCCTCCATTAATTCTTTTTGTATGTTTGTAGCAAAAAGATCCCACCAGTTAGCTTTTCTAAGATTAAGACGTTCTGGTAAGATGATATGTTCTGATGATTTATGTCTCAAGACTATTGGAAAATGGTCACTTCCATGTAGATCATCATGAACACTCCAATCGAAGTCCAAGACCGCGAAGGATCGCATACTGATTAATTGATGCAAGACAGAGTGCCATTTGACGAATGTAGATATGTTGGAAAGCCATCATTCAGACAACACAGGTCAAGCTCAGAGAAGACATCCTCCAGAAGAAGACCTCGGGGAGAGGAGTCTGCACTGCCCCAAAGAGGAGAGTGGCCGTTCAGGTCCCCTAGAAGCAGAAAGGGCGCGGGAATTCTTCCATGAGGCTAACCAGCTCTTGTCGACTGACAGATGATGATGGAGGTATATACAGGGAACAAACTGTCACCGTTTTATGTAGGGAGACTCTAGCAGCTAAAGCTTGAAGAGAAGATTTAAGGTTGACAGAGCTGAACAACAAAGATTTGTGGATGAGTAACGAGACCCCACCTGAAACTCCAAGAGCTGCAGGATGGCTGGTTTAGACAGTACATTAAAACCTGAAACAGAAGAGGACTTTTCTTTGTGCCTCTGCGTTTCTTGAAGAGTTACTACAGCTGGCTTTAAATCTTGGCAAAGAAGTTGAAAACTCCTCAAAATTGGAATGGAGACCTCAGATATTCCAATGGAAGATGGTTGTGTCCATCATAAAAGAGATATGATGAAGGAAAATAAATCTTGTAACTCTTCACCAGCAAGTTCCTTTCATTCCATGTAGACATCTTTTAGATCTGACAGAACTGCAAATCTGTTGGTGTTTCTCTCCGCTTTTTCTCTCTCGATCTGATAAAATATTTGGCGCTTTCTTTTTCGGCGGCGACTTTGCCTTTCCTCCAGAACTGCCATCTCCCTTGCTGACAGCTGTAGGGTGCCATTTTTTGAGGGGGTGGTCTTGTCTTGAACTTCCACTTTCTGCCGCCCTGAAGGGCCTGTAGGTCTTTTGCCCCCTGATGGTCTGGGGGCGGGTGTAGGCTTTGAAGACTGAGTCGTATCTGATGGCGAGGACTGCTAGGGTTCGTCGCATGCAGTGTTTCTGCCTGAGGCCACAGGCTTTGTTTCTGGCTCTCTCTCGGCAAGCGAGGATTCAACTGTCTGCACGCCGATGCTGACTGTTGTTGACTTCCTTACTACAGCTGCAAACGAGAGCCCAGCAGTTGGCTGACTCTTCATTGCAATCTTTCTTGCCTCAAAAAATGTGATTCTCTGTTCGGGTTTGATTCTCTGAATTTCCTTTTCCTTCAACCAGTTTGGGCAGGTCTTTGATGATGATGGGTGTTTGCCTCCACACAGTTGGCACAGAGTGGTGGACTGTCACACGCACCCTGGTGGACTGGCTGGCAGCAGGTACCACACACCTCTTCTTCGTGCATCTATCCCTTACATGGCCAAACAGTGCAGAGGGGATGGGATGTAGAGCGACACTGAGACTCTCAGGTAGCCCACCGTGATCGACTCCGGGAGAGAAGTAGAGCAAAAGGTCAAGAAGAGAGTGTCAGTTGGAACTCTGTCATTGCCTTTGCACACAAGTACACGATGAACGTTGGTCACTCCTTGCGATGCCAGTTCCAACTTGATTTCTGCCTCCGACACTCCTCTCAGATCTCTGCATCGGATTACTCCCTTGGAGGAATTGGGAGTTTTGTGTGGAGACACCCTGATTGATCGATCAACCAACGTCGTTGATTTCAATACCATTTCTGAGTGCAGCTTGAAAATGCACTCAACCAGAAGTGACCCGTTCCTGAATCTTTTGACGCTCTTTGGCTTCCGGTGAGGCCATTGATTCCTTTCGAAATCGCAAAAGGACTCAGGCCCGACAGAGGTCTATTTTCATCTGCTCCCTTAACAATCAGCCAGCTGGGCCAGAAGCCAGAAAGGGTTCTTGTCTCATGTTCTGAATCCGTATCCGTATCTGTTACTGAATCTTGCCTGTGTCTTTTTTTTTTTTAGTTTTGGTGCCATGTTGTATTCATTAAAATTCATCTCTCTCGATTCCCACCTGCCACTGAGTCCCAACAAGGGGGATGCCCATTTTATACAGAATTCCAGTATATCTGGGCACCAGGATTTCAAGAGAGATATACACAGGCCTGAAAGCGTCCCTGCCACAGAAGCTCCCAAACCCGTTTGACCCGAGCCGCTGCCTTCTAACCTGAGCTAGGACATGCACGCGACCAGCTGCTTGATCGAAATGGGCCACTTCGACCACCTGTCTAGAGGAAGTCCAGGCCAAAGAGGTGTGTTGACTTGATGCACCGCTAAGTCACATCAGCAGTCTCAACCTCCAGGATCCTATTCTCCCCCATCACAGGATGCACCGCATGGCAAACATGGTGGGCCTCAAGACGACCACAGAGAAAAAAAGAGTGGGGGAAAGAAGACTTGAAGGGGAGATGAAGACAGAAAAGAGCCAAGTAAGATGGCAGAAGATAAAGGAAAATGGTGGGTTACTATAAGTCAGGATCCTCACCCTTAGCCTATCTGACATGGGAGGCCCTACCAGGGGCATCAACTCCTTACCACGTTATTCTTAGGCCAGACAGCAACTTGACTTTTCAGGCCTAGAAGCATTTAGAAAAAAAAAAAAAAAAAAAAAAAGTAGACTATCTTCAAGTATTGATGCCCCACCAGCAAAGCCTAAGGGATCACGGGACCGCGCAAGCCCTCTGACCATGACAAGGTTGCAACCCCCGGAGGGAAAATTGCCGACGGACATCATCAGACTGCTGTATTGCGTGTAACATAAATAAGAACCTTATTTGGGGAGCTTAAGTTGCCTATAGTGGCAAATTCCAATCCCACCCACTAAAGACAAACTTCACATTTTTTTTCTCCTAACCATCTTAACGTGAGATTCTGGTTGTTTCAGTGAGATGTCAGACTGCCCAAGCCCCCTCCCACTCTCCCTTCTCCTTTGGTTCATTATCCACAACACCCTATATTTCTTGGATTACCTATGGACATCAAACCATAGATGCAAAATTGCTGAATGATGATAAAATCAATAAAAATGATACACATATCAGAAAATAAAGATACAGACCAATAAATCAAAAGTAGGAAAAACATAAACGTAATACTAAACCATAGTAGCATAAACACATGCAAACTCTCTCTCTCCATCTCTCTTACAAGTCACATACAGCAAGAAAAATAAGTAGTACAAGTATAGATGTACTGTTTTTGCACCAAAAAAGTATGGAAAGTTATTAACGTTAAAAACAAAACATCTGTCATAACTTCTTTAATAATTAAAACACAAAAACAAAAATTTGACACATAGCAGATTATTTTTTTTTAGCATATGTTCATGCGAACAAAAAAAAAAAGGTATATCTGAAGATATATGTAGTTGCAAAGTGAGACGACTGCAGGCTGAAATCTAAAGAAATTCTAAATATATGTTAGTGAATCGCCAAAAAACGTTTTCCTACAACTCCTATCTTGCGCTGAAGTGAATGAAGATAGGTGATTGCTCATTCTTTTTCGTTGTCCTAGTTGTTTTGTATCTTGAAGACCTAAGCGGTTGAAACCTATCATGTTTTGTCTTGTGATTTGTTTGTCCATATTTTTCTGGCAGTTCGCTGACACTTATTTAAAATTTGTTTTGAAGATATACGATTTTGGATCAAAGCCACCAAAGTAATAATAAAAAAATAAAGGAAATCATACTGCAAGTAACGATGATACAATGATGGTAGTACAATCATATAATAATAATACTAACAATTATGATAATAGTAACTGTGGTAAGAAGAATAATGATACCTACGGATAGAAGGGAAGGTGAGGAGCTACAGGACTGTCACACCAGTATGGTTATAGTAGCATTCAAATAATAAGAAGAGAAGAAGAAAAAGAAGAATGATGATGATGATGATGATGATGATGATGATGATCATAATGATAACAATAACGATAACACTAATTGCAATGATGATGATAATGATGATAATAATAATAATGATAATAATAACAAGAACAATGGTAATAACAATGATAATGAAAATGGTAACAAAATGATGATACTGATAAAATTATTAATAACATGACAAGGATAATACTAATTATAAAAATAATAATAACATACCACTACTACTAATAAAGATAGTAAAGATACTAGAAAATATAATGATAACAATAATTATAATAATAACAATTATGATAATTATACAAGGAGGATGAGGATATTAGGTGGCCAGGAATAAAAATTACAATAAGATAAAAGCTAACAGGATTACTAGAACACACACACACACACACACACACACACACACACACATACATATACAGAGGAAAGAAGAGAAAAAGATAATATGAGGGAGCGCGCGCACACACACACAAACACACACACACACACACACAGAGGAAAGAGAAGAAATATAGGTACAAGAAGGAGCATGTGTACTTGAAAAAAGCCATAGTAAGAAAAGGGAGTGGCCAGGCACGCGAGTAAAGAACATGTTGATGAAAACATGAAGACAGCAAAGAGAGGGGAGAAGGGTAGACTGCTGTAACATACACATGAGCTAAATAATGGGTAGTGTGGGAGTCTGTCTGTGAAGAGTACAGTGGGCTGTTGTTGTGGAGGTGAATAGGCACATGCTATTTTAAGATGTTGACGCCAAGTAGGCAGAGGATCCATAGTCTGACAATAAGAGGGGATTCCTATGTCACTTCAACGCGCCACATATTTATTGTTCTGTACACAGAGACAGCACTAACGTGCATGTCAAGTCAGGTTATGTTGTTTACAACTCAGCCAACCACAGAAACCACATCATGACAGGCAGCAACGCATGTCAATCAAGTGACTTGACAGAAGTGCTGTATGTCCTCTAGAAGGTTGCTTCACCACAACATGAGGCTGACTGCACCCTGTGGACTATGACAGACCATACCTGCACATGGCTGTGAATAGAAATCCAGCATGTGTGGGATGTAACACACACAGAGACATGCACACACACACACAAACACAAGAGAGAAAAAAGAACAAAATGTTCAGGTTTGGTTGAAGTCACTATAAATATTAATAAAAAATCAAGATAGCCATTTACAGGGTACTTACAGCACTGCAAGGGAAAATGTACCAAGTATCTTGTCCAATAATTCACTCTAACCATTTCAGTGAACAGATCAACTATATAAAGACCGAAAAGTCAATCAGTCTCTTTTTAAAGAGAGCCATTTTACCACCAACCCTTCACCTTTAAAGACAACAGCAAACCAGCTGCTGTGGCGCAGTGGTTAGCATGTATCGCGGACTCCCTGCTGGGGGGTCATAGGTTCGATTCCCATCAGAGTTATGTGGGATATTTCTGCCACGACTGGCTCCTACCCAGAGTTGAGTTTGCTACGGGCTCATTTGGGAAGACTGGGATCAGGCAGTCGAGTTTAATCCACTGAGAGTATTGCTCATCTTTCCGAACCAACGCTGCCGGTGTTTGGATCTCTTAGGCCTGGTTGACGCTGGAGTATATCATGAAAGTAAGCGTAGAGTACAGCTCTGTCATGCAGTCTCAGACCAGAATGGAAATCCATAGCATCATCTTCATCATCCCCATTCTCATCGATCAGCATTACAAGAAAAAGTCTCAAATTCTGTGGCCCTTCATGTCCTGTTCTCATTGTGACCCCAGTATCAATGTCCTCCCCACATCTGTGGTCTTGGTTTGATTCTGTCAGGGTCACCATTATCAGTGTGTCCATGGGGGCTGTCATTGGATGAACATGGTGGTGCCTTCCAAAGGGAGAACTCACTCATGCTGGCTCCATGACTAAGTAATTATTGTTGACAGTAAGGGGCTGAGTAGGTTGTGTCCTACATATGTTGGATCAGAACAGGTGCCACTGAACAACACAGAAGTGACTTGGCAACAGTGCAGTGTCTCCTCCAGTGGGTTGCCTCTTGATGACTTGACACTGACTGCTGCCTGTGGATTGCTGGTGCCTGGGCTGCAATGGGCCGGGCCAAACTGTGGCTGTGGATGGGGTGTCAGAATAAGGGACGTGGGTGCACTGCCACTGATGTGGCACAGAAGATAGGACAGCAAAAACAAAACAAAAATAAAAAAAAAACAATACAACAACAAAACTTCATGTATGTTAAGAATATCATCAAAATGAGATCACCTGAATAAACAAAATAAACAAACCTGATTTTTTAATTTTCAAAAGGCAAAACAGGGCAGTTTCACCCAAACTGACAGCTGTCTTTTATTGTGCTTTTGTCATCTGCATTAATGGGAGACAGGCATTTACACAATAAGTATCCCGTCCATATAGTTGGGCCCAAATCATGGACAGCATACACTACTATGAGGACGCATGCTCTCTCACCACAATTACAAAGTTTCAAAGCATGTTGCTGAAGCAACAGGCATTGCCTAATATTAGTTTGCACTCTAAAATTTGCAAGAATTGCCATTTTTTGTGTGAAAACCTTCACCATAATTACATCCGCAAGTGCAAGAACTTCATCCCCAGAATTTAACATTTTTTTTTTCTCAAGTCATCATGTTCTACTTATTTTCTTCAAATATATGTACAAAATATGGCAAAATCATATCAGTAAACAGGTCCACTCTCTCTCTCTCAATATGTGAACTCTCCTGAGAAAAAAAACAACTGCTTCTTGAGCTTCTGTCTAGTCTTAAAAAATCTTCGCTGAACAATGGTGGTTAATGTCATATTTGCCAGAAAGGGTAATAATGAAGTCATTCATACAGTAACTGCAGTAAGCATAGTTTAGTATACATCAAGACCTATAGCCCCAATGTTGTTAATAAATTTCAGCATGTTATCAAACAAGCAGACTGAACAAGAGGTTTTGCATGCAAGACTTTTGCTAGAGTCGTTGCTCAGCAGTTGTAACATTTGAACTGCGCATCAGGACAACACCATGGTTACACTCTAGTGGTGCTATTACAACAGAATTTGCATCTCCAGATTTCCTCTTGCCATGTTGTTGTTTCTTGGTCCAACACATTCAGCATATTCATGCAAAATGAGTGTACGGATTAGGCTAAAGCCATTCCATAAAAACAGGTCTGTATACTACAGTCATTAACATCTGTGAAAGGAGTCGCACTAGATTTCAACGTCTGCTGAAAACCTGTAAAACTAAATGAAACTCCGGCTTATCAAAAAAGACAAAAATCCAAAGAAGAAAGAGAAGACAACCTCCAGATAATATCACCATATCAAATATATTACAAGAAGTATATGACTTCCTTCATTTCCCAGCTTTCAATTCTGTGTGTGTGTGTGTGTGTGTGTGTGTGTGTGTGTGTGTGTTGAAAAGGAGTGTGTTGCCCTTTATCTGAGAAAATGAGTATGCCTGTGTATGTGCGTGTGTACATTTGTTGTGCATGTTATTTTCTCTGCGGGAAGGTGAGTAGGACGGTAGGAGAGGGACGGAGGATGCTTTTGTGTGTGATTGTGTTGCAGTGGGTGGGAATAATACTTTTATACATTCACCAGATCTCACTACAGCCTTGGTCACAGAATCGTTACCTTTGACAAAGTAGATGCACCTTTCTCATGCACAATGGTCAGGTCTCTTTCCGCCAGGCTGAAATCCCCTTTTGATTTTCTTGCTTTTCCCCTCCTCAGCAGAGCTTTTCATGTAAATGACAAGGACCAATATTAGTAACAGTCATAACAATAAATAGTTCCAAACAGACTTGGTGGCAAACCTGAAGTAATGCTCATCACATGGTCATTTTAAAAAGAAAATCTCTGACATAAAGAACACAACAAAGTACGTTTTAAAAAATGGTTGGAAAAAATGCATTGCTAGAAAATCAAAATTCCACACTGGCCCCCTCCCTCCTAAATACCACAGAAATCTCAAAACTGATGCTAAAAGTATGGAGAGGAAACGTCACAACATTTTTTTTTTTTTTTTTTTTTAAAAGATTGGCACATGGAAGAAGTGTTTTCTACGACCAATATTGAAGGACTTAACTGTAAACAGTGAGGACTGCTGCTTTTTTTTTTTTTTTTTTTTTTTGATGACAACACCAGACGTGACAGGCACTATAACCAGTTGATACTTTTCTCAGTTAACATTTTCCCTGTGTATGTGTGCTGTGTGAGTCCCCCCCCCCCCCCCCCCCCCCCCCCCCCCCCCCCCACCTCCTGCACGCAGCCAATCATGCTGAAACCCCTGCCTACATGATTTCGACATTTCTGGAATTGAGTGTTATGTTTGGTCTCTGTTAACATCATATTTGGTTTCAGTTTCATCAAGGGGGCGTCACTGCATGTGGTCTAGTCCATATACGCTACACCACATCCGCTAAGTTTTGAGACCACACTATGCATGATTTGAAGCCGATGGATAAATGAATTAACAACAAAGATGAGACAATTATTGAAGAAGAGGGTCTTGTGGCTACAACTCAGCGGATGTCTGACCTGCGTATTAGCCCAACGCACTGGTCAGACCTTGAGTGCCTACCTACCATGTGTGTGTATGTGTGTGTGTGTGTGTGTGTGCATACATGTGTACACATTGTTTGTGTGTGTGTGTGTGTGTGTGTGTGTGTGTGTGTAGAAGTTAATGTGGATGTGTGTGTGTGTGTGTGTGTGTGTGTGTGTGTGTAATTTGTGGGTTTGTGTGAGCACACATATCTGCATATAGGCTATATGTGTACATATCTGTGTGTATGTGTCTTTGTAAACATGTGTGTGTGTGAGTGTGCACGTGAGTGTATATGTGTGTGTGTGTGCATGTGCGTGTGTGTGCGTTGTGACTGCATGCGTGAATGTTCAGAAGATGACTTAGGAACAAGACCATCAAATACAGCATAAAAGTGCACGTGCACACTCACGCGCACACACACATACACATATCAATAAGAACAACTCCTCCACCTCAAACACATCCCATGCACACCACGTGCGCGCACGCCTACACACACAAACGCGCACACACACACCAACGCTTCCACACACATTGTCTGTGGACTCTCTAATTAACACGTTGGCATTACCCCACTGATGAACACACACACACACACACAGTCACACACACACATACACTCACTAACTCTCTCCCACACACACTCACACACACAACGCTTGCACACTCATGATGACCATGGACACTTTAATTAACATGCTGGCATTACCCCACTGATGAACACACACGAGCGCACACACGTCCACAGTATATGCTGGGGACCCTAAGAGATTCAAAGTATTATCTCAGTTGACATGTGCTTCATCTTTTGTGTCTGTTATTGAAAAAGCCCAGTACGAGTTTCATATTTGGTATGTCTGAAAAGAAGAGATCAGGAACTTTTAGATGAATGTACTTTTCAAAACTGTAAGACATCCTGCACTGAGACAACACACAGAAAAATAAAGTAACCATAACACACAGAAATAAAAACAAGAGCAGAGTTTCAAGATCAATGTTTAGTAGTGGCATGAAGACAAATTGATACAAAAAAGCACTCACCTAATACACTTATGGTTATGGTGCTTTTCGCTATCAGTTATTATCCATTTTCAAACAATTTCACAAAATTTGGGCTACAGAAAAGTCAAGCGCCTGTGTGTGTGTGTGTGTGTGTGTGTGTGTGTGTGTGTGTGTGTGTGTGTGTGTTTGTGTTACTGAATCAGTCAATTCTATCTGTTGATTTGTCATTGTAATCAAGAACATCTTCAAACAGACGATCCTCGTCTTCCCTATCATCTCCACTATCAATCAACTCTCCTTTGTTGTCTGAACCGAAAACATTCTTCAATAACTTGTACTAAAGAAATGACTTACCGGCGGCGCCGAGCTGGCATTTTGACTAGCTGATGAAGGCCAGTGCCAGAAACGCAGTCAGTTCAGGTAGGAAAAACCCAGCAAGGGTTTTTTTTTTTGTTTCAGCCGCAGATAGTGAACGTGAACTTTGCTTGAACTTAAGAACTAGGGATGTCAGGCTACCATGAACCCTCTACTAAGTTCTGGTGGGAGTTATTTCTCTTAGCCTGTTAGAGTTTGAATACAAGAATTTTTAAAATAAGAATGCACAGACATGTGTGCGTCGTAGACAACGGAACTCCCAGTCAGCGCATGGTGCTGTGCGTGCCGTAGGCAGCAGAGCTATGAGCAATGCACAGAAACTGTGCGTGCTATATAGGCTAAAAATTAAAAACAAAAAGAACAACTACAAACAACAAAAAAAAACACACAAACCAATCACAACTGAAAACACACAGCCAAACATTCCTTTTTTGTGCTTGTTGTAACACAAAAAACTGCCATTTGATTCGCACCAATGAGACCAAAGCTGACTTCTTTGCCTTGAGTAAAGAGCAGGTGCATGATTAGTTTGGATATGAACACTTCATACTAGTGAAGAAAACAGATTTTGTCAAAAACATGGCTACATATTTTACTTTTATCCTGTAAATTGTGACGTCAACATATAATTACATAAGAACATGACTAAAAAAAAAACAACAAAAAAACAAAAACAAACAAAAAACCCAATGAGAGCAAGAGAGAAAAAAATGGTGAGGCCCCTGAGTCTGGCCTGAAAATGATTTTTCATCGGGTCTGGGGGTACAGCCTGTGCCCCAGACAACGTGGAGAGGCTGACTGCCAAGTCAGCAGTCCAACATGATCTTCTGTGTGACTGTACCCTATGGAAATTTGCACTGTATTTGTGAGTGCCTCTTCTTGCCGTGTGAAGACTGACTTGAGGATTCTTTATCAAGACGATGTGGAGAGGCTGACTGCCAGGTTGGTAGTCCAACGTGATCTTCCAGGTTCCTACAGACTCCAAAGAACAAAATTCAAGGAGTTTTCAAGCAGCAGTTTTCAAGGTGA
Source organism: Conus betulinus (assembly GCA_016801955.1). Classification (NCBI taxonomy): domain Eukaryota; kingdom Metazoa; phylum Mollusca; class Gastropoda; order Neogastropoda; family Conidae; genus Conus; species Conus betulinus. The sequence continues at coordinate 20,461 of JADBJO010019056.1, read as the reverse complement.
CTTTTCAAAATTCAAGACGTCAACACATGCGTAAATGGATATGCCCGTTACCTGTTTTCTGCTCTTGGCCGACTTAATCAGCTGTTACTTCACACAGCAGAAAGCAGAAGTACTATTAGTACTACCTGGAAAGTCATTTTACATAAAAGAACTGTTAAAAGTCTGGAAAGTCACTGTCCAGCCACCTACGACTGCAGAACTTCAAAGGGAAAACATTTACACCTGTCACAACTGTGAAGTCTTCACGGCGGGCAGGGAATCCAGGAACAGTGTGTACAGCTTGGACAGAATATCATCTATATCCCAACCAGCAGCAGTACAACCAGCTCTGAAGGAGTTGTGCAAGATGTGTAGTCCACAACTCCCTGTCTGAAGCATCTTCATACTTGACTGCTTACTCAGGAGCCTTCTGTATCTCATCATATACCTGCACAATACAAGGAGGAACAATAGAAACTAGTAAGTGTGGTCCTGATTTATGTCGGTTTTGAGAGTGTGTGTGTGTGTGTGACTCTGTGTGTGTGTGTGTGTGTGTGTGTGTGTGTGTGTGTGTGTGTGTGTGTGTGACATGAGTGAATGAGAGTGTGTGTGTGTGTGTGTGTGTGTGTGTGTGTGTGTGTGTGTGTGTGTGTGTGTGTGTGCATGTGTGCAGGTGTGGTGTGTGTGTGTGTGTGTGTGTGTGTGTGTGTGTGTGTGTGTGCACACATGTGCAGGTGTGTGTGTGTGTGTGTGTGTGTGTGTGTGTGTGTGTGTACACACCTAATACATAGATTTCAAATTTTTTATCCAACAAAAAATTAAGGAAAAGCAAATAAGAAAACTATGTATACCACTCATAGAAATAGTAACTGATGCTATTTTCAAAAACTCGTGTACAATAAACAAAAGTGAACTTTACTAAAGAATGAGGCAGTCCATAGGAAAAAAAAGCATTACAGGCATTAGGAGCCAGCTGTAGTGAAGGTGTGCATTTCTGCACGCACACACACAACGTTAAAAAACTGGAGAGAGAAAAAGAAAGAGAGAAAGACAGACAGACAGACATATAGACTCCACTCGTGAGCAGCTGAAAGCTATCCTCATTTCATTACAGAAATAACAAAACTCATTAAATAAGTACTTTGAGTACAGAAGTAGTAGTAGTAGTAGTAGTAGTAGTAGTAGTAGTAGCACATTAAAACAAGTTTCTAAGTGCCAGTTACCATGATCCTAAGTCAACAGTCATGTAAATTTTAAAATTTCCATGAATGAAAATAAAGGCTGAACATATGTTGGGTAATTCTGAGTACTTTACATGTGGGATTTTGAGATAGAAGTGAAAATATGAGAAAGGGAATGAAGGGCCTAAGAGTGGTGCTTATACTAGGTTTGTAAATTTTTAAAATTTCCATGAATGAAAATAAAGGCTTACACATGTCAGGTAATTTTGGGGTACTTTACATGTGTGACTCTTGAGGCAGAAGTGAAAATATGAGAAAGGGAGTGGAGGGCCCAGGAGTGGTGCTTATACTAGATGTGTGTGTGTGTGTGTGTGTGTGTGTGTGTGTGTGTGTGTGTGTGTGTGTGTGTGAATTATCTACAGGTCCGCAAGTTTCCTTTCAAACCTGAATGCGCAATCTTACCTTCCAGTTGACATTTGGTCCATCCATTGATATCTGTAGCAGTTTTGAGTCCCAACTCGGTGATGATGGGTTCCAACAATTCATAAATGTTGCTGGCATAAGCATGGCCCAGATAGTCTGAAGTCAGGTATTCACTTCTCACCATACCATCAGTCCAAATGCGCACATGTGTATCAAGCTGTTTAAGCTTCAGTTCTTTGTTTAGATTTTCATCAAACAACAGCATGTAGTTTGATTCTTCTTGAGTTCTTTTTTTCAGCAATGAATGAAAGTGAGGTGCAATGCCAAATGTCGCCAAATACCTTGATTTTCCCTCCCATACTGAAATCCTTTGGCGATTTGACTATCTGGAAACATTGTTTGAAAAATCTGAGAATTCTGTTCACAAGAGCTGAAGCTATGGTGCGCGTTTACAGTGTGCAGTGTCCACAGAATTTCAGATTTCAGCACATCTGTCTTGTGCAAAACAAGTCCACTGTGGCTGAAGAGCTGGTACTGGATTTGCACACAGACACATCTTGATCAGGATTTAATGACGACGCAACATTCGCATTCGACACTGCTGCTGCCGTCTTTTTTGTAAAAAAGAACGAGATGGGTACCCTGCTGAAGATCTCGCCGCCAGTAGAGCCACATGCTTTTTTTCTTTGCTGTGGCTAGCCAAGGCACTCTCGCCCATTGCTCGCACATTGACACTTTTTTTGCAGACATGTTTGTTTGCTTTGTTTTCTCCCGCCCAGTCAGAAAACTCAGGTTTATCCAGCCACAGACGGTTGAAAGCTCTGTTCACAATGAACTGAACAAGCCGGAAGCGCAAGACCTTCTCTTCGCGCATGTGTAGAATTTAAAAATTGCGGAAACTTACAATTTATCTCCCTTGGTTCATTCTTTAGCAGATGACAATGACGGATCGCGATGATGTAAAAATTTTGAAAGTAATTTTTCATCAGCCTGAAAGCAGAGAAAAATCAAACTGCCATTTTTTTCTTGCCACATCAAATTTTTTTGGAGACAATGGTTTGATTTTTAAGGGTTTTCAAGGAGGTTTGGTCACCATTACCACATTTATTGATTTTTAAGGGGTTCAAGGTCTTGAAATTGGCTCTCAGAAATCAAGGAGTTTCAAGGAGTTTCAAGGAGCGTACGAACCCTGTCTTCTGCGTGGATGTACCCTATGGGACTTCGTACTGTATTCGGAAACAGCTCTGCTTGCCATGTGGAGCCTGTGATTTGGGCTTGTTGCAGCCAGCCGTGTAGACTGTCTGTGAGAGACACTACTGACGGTGCCAGTGAGAAATTTTTAATGTGTCAGTTTTGAGAGCAATGGTTTGAAGCACACTAGTAGTGGTGTGTATTGATTTTGTGACAATTTTTCTTGATATGTGTTTGTGTGTTTTGATGGTTCAGGCAGAAATATAAAAGAAAACTAACTTAACTTGTGTCTTGCGTGGCTGTCCATATTCGTGTGGTGTGGGGGTGTGTGTAGTATACAGAGGAATGTTGAATTTCATATTGGCCAGAAGGTAGTAAGTTAAGCTACTGTCAATATCGTGGATAGTGAAGCTGTTTGCGTTATCATTTACATTGGGCAAATTATCTATCCGTTGAAGGCTCATCTTCAAGTGAAACACAGCATGACAGCGAGCAAACAGATGGGTGTAACACAGACACACATACACTGACAGTCCTCCATGATAGAGAAAATGGAATCAATGATGCTGTGACTCAGAAGCCCATGGCCTGGACAGAGTTAAAAACCAAAGCTAAGGCAAGACTGAAACAGAACGTATGGGCAATCGTACTTGCGACTCTGGAAAATTCAAATCAGCCAACTGGACAGTGGAGAAACATTGTTTTAAAGATGTTGGCCTGCCTGAAGGACAGGAAAGGAGAAAGAGAATGCACAGTTTTGTTCATGTGCACAGGAAGGAGTGGCCAAAATCAAGTCGCACAATTCAACATTGTACAGCTAGACTGTATTGTATCTGATACCAAAATTAAAGTGATCACACACACACACACACACACACACATACACAAAAACCCAGCAGGCAAAATCAACCAACCTTTCATATTTTCTGGTTCTCGCTGAAGAACCTGGTCACAGTCAGAGATGCACTCTTCCCACTGTGACAAGAAGAGGTCTGTGAACAAAATATACATCATAATTAAGTTTTTTTCTTGTATCTATCCATCCAAAACAGTTTCTATTTGGCCTGAACACCACCTCTGTCAATAAGGACGCCCTCACCCCCTCCCCAGCCCCAAAGAAACATGACGTAAGGAAACTAATCCCTGTTCAGCAACATGCCTCAGGATTCTACACTCCCTTGACCACCCCAGTTTCTTGAAACAAGTTTTCTGTTCCTTTCTCTTTTCTAAAATTTGTTTACTTTGACCTTTGACTCATCTCCTCTTATCATGGCTAAAACTACTATTGAAAACCATACTGGAAGTGTTGGGGGTGGAGCTTTCTTAAAACTCCTGTACCATCACTATGGCTTCTCTTCATTGACTCAAACTGTTTTTCCTGTACTTGCTACATGTTTTGACCGGAACACGTACTTGGAACACGTTTGACCGGAACAGGTAAACCTGAAAAAAAAGGTTCGACCTGTTTACCTGACAGCTACTCATCTGTGTTTTGTGTCGGGTGCATGACAGGTCTGTACTCCATGCTTCCTTTCATAAAATATCCCGGCATCAACAAGGCCCACAAGATACAGACACCTGCAGTGTGGTCAGGAAATTTGAGTAACACTCAAAGAGACGCATCCATTAAGTGGTTGAAACTTGATTGTGTGGTCCCACTCTTCCCAACTGAGCCCATAGCAAACTCAACTCTGGGTAGGAGCTGGTCGGGAAAAAAAAATCCCACATGACTGATGGGAATCGAACCACGACCTCCCAGCTGGGAGTCTATGGCGCTAACCACCTCACTATGGCGGCTGGTTGTCACTGGGATCATGGTAAATTTACCACTAGTATTTCAGCGTCTTTGGCAGACCCTCATATTATTGCTCATGTACATACGAGTGTTATGCTTTTATACACTTATTTGGCAATATACATATACAGATAAACAGATATAGATATATATATTCATATGTACATATATATACACACACACACACATTCACACACACATATATTATAAACATATAATATATATATACATGTACACATGTATACACACACACACACATATATATATATATATATATATATATATATAGAGAGAGAGAGAGAGAGAGAGAGAGAGAGAGAGAGAGAGAGAGAGAAGAGATACTGGCCCTTTTCATCATGTTTACTTGATGTATTGTGTATTTACCTTGCTTTACTCTTTTTTGAGCAATATATCGTGTCTCGGTGTGAATAACCATTGCCTACTGAACAGCAGTCAGTGATGTTTTGTAAGGTCAATTTGCATGTGTCTTCTCCTTTTTCTGATCCTGACTCATCGTCTTTTCTCGTAGTGGACTTGTGTTAATTAAGACATAAGGAAGAACAGGGACAATCCTTTAAACCTCCAAGATTTATTGAGACTTAAGGTCATTTGGTGGCTTTGGCGCCCAGCTCTGGGGTGAGTTGAGGTCAGCCTTGTGCACTTTGAATCTGAGCATTGATTTGGTCTCTCAAGTGAGATTACCCACCATCCTTTTCGATATCCAGGCATTTGTTTGGACCTGGTAAGTGTGAAAAAAAAAAAAGGAATTTTACTACTGAAAGTAGTTTTATGATATACTTACCTGTCCAAACATTCACCTTGACCCCAGTATGGAAAAGGGGAGAAAACTGATGGGCACCAGGGGTGAAACTGATTATAATGTTTGCCAGGGGAGACCACTTCTGTATTACTGGTTGTTTAACCCTTTCAACGCCAAAGGCGCCTTTCGGCGACAACTTGGCTGAGCACCAAAGGCGCCTTTTGGCGACAAAGTAGGGTGACCTAACTCCCGATACTCTCACGATCCTAGTTCATGAGATAAAAAGCCAGCAATAAACGTCATAGTTGGGGGATGGTCTGGCCCGTGCTCACAGCCATTTGCTTTGTCAGAACACTATTCAGTTCAGTGTTTTATATCGACTTTATTCCGTCTGTTTTTCCATTCACTATGACGTCACCCGAAGCACTTTACGTACTCGACCTTGCCATACATTTGCCACAGATCAAGTGCTGGGAATATTGAACAGACAGTCAGTTGTTCCTAATACAGATGAAGAAGACCCAGACAGTCACGAGTAAACAACAATAGTGAGGGCTTGACCGAATTATTACAACGTGAGGCGTTGGACCGTGGCCAAATGGTTGGAGAGACTGACAAGACGCCCACTTACTACCATACCGCATGTGCCCCAGTGTTTTTGCGTTGAGCCAGCCAGCACTGACTGACTGTTCACTAACTGTGTGAGGGAGCGAACTAAAACTTTAGGCAATGAACTTCACACTCACGCTGTGGGCCGACTCTTGCTGGTCGAGGTTGAAGGGGGCGGGGCTGACTGACTGGTGAGAGGCGAGCAGCAGAGATGGTGTTTGAGTGGGTGTACAGCTGATCATATAGATCAGCTGAATGGCAAGGGTTCAGAGACCAACAGGAACATGAATGACTTTGTGTTCATAAAAAAATATTACTGTTGAGAGTGAAAGGGACGTGTGTGTGTGTGTGTGTGTGTGTGTGTGTGTGTGTGTGTTCCCTTTTTCTTTCTTACATGTGTACCAGTTAGGCATAAGAATGTGTGTGTGTGTGTGTGTGTGTGTGTGTGTTCCCTACTATGGGAGTAGTTGTATTTGTGGCTGTTTCTTCCATTTTTCTGTTGGAAATACCATACATTCTGGTCTTCAATTGCGAGCGGAGTATTTTTCCTCCCTTATTGAGAGTTTGTGGCATTCTTTCTTCATTTTTTACATTTAGAAGAAACATAACATTCTTTTTTTTTATTTTGCATTTTCTTTGCACTTGAAATTACTAAAAATTAAAATTGTTGTTGACTTACCATCACTGACATGTTATAATATAATGAAAGTACAGTGTATCTCCTCCATTTTACAAAAATAGCATGAGAATTGGTTGTTTAGTTCCAGAGATATCCGCGTTTCACATATGCTGGTATAAAATAAGAGCTTTTTTGGAAAAAATGGCTGGCGATGGGGATTATATGCAAAATAGAATGTCTGGCGGTTGAAAGGGTTAAGGTAAAGTTAGCCCCACGCTCTCCATTTCAATTTTTATTTTCAGAGATTCCTGATGTACAGCAAGTTCCTTGCCTAGTGGAGACAATGTATTGTTTGGACAGTTAACTTTACCATAAAAAACTATTTTCAGTGGTACAAAATTCCTTTTCCTGTGTATCTCACAAATATGGGCAGCAGCATTACGCATCATTCACGGCATGCCACCCAGGACTTGACTGCACAGTCTAAACGCATAGTTGCACTTGACACCGTTTTTGTTTGTTTTGTTTGTTTGTGTGTTTTTTTTTTTTTTCTTAAACACAGTGATAGGCCTGACATGGCCCTTTGCAGTCGGCTGGGCTATAAGCCACTTTAGCTTAACTTATCTTACCACCATTTTTGTTTGTTTATTCATAAGCTTTTGTAAGCTAAAACTTATTCATGGAATTAGACTTTAATCAATGTATTTAAAACAACAGATTATCACACTGCCTGGAAAGTCTTACAAGAAATAGGAATACAATTAAGAAAACAGAAAATTGCCAAAACGTGCCATGTAAGCAATAGCTATGCTACCATGAACATTGCATATATATACATGCAAAAACGTGCTTTGCATGTACACATAGGGAAAACATTAACCCTTTCACCACCAGACGTTATGTTTTACAAAAAATCCCCATCGCCAGCCATTTAAAAAAAAACTCTTATTTCATACCACATGTGTAAAATGTGGTTATCTCTGGAACTAAGCAACCAATTCTCATGCTGTTTTGGGGGGAAACGGGGGAAATAAACTGTACTTTTGTAAAATTATAGAATGTTTGTAATTGTTACTCAACACCAAATTTCAAATTTTTGGTAGTTTCAAGTGAAAAAAAATGCAAAAAAAAAAAAATTGAATGTTATCTTTCGTCTCAACATAAAATGAAAACAAAGAAGGCATGCTATCAAACTCTAAACAAAGAAGGAAAAATACTCCAATCAAAAAACAAACACCAGAAAGTATGTAATGCAAGCATATAAACATACTCCCAGTTTATCCTGAATACACGTGATATATTCCATAAAGAGGAAAAACCATCTTGGGCTGGTGTAACGTTTAGTAATGGCTATTCTGGTAAACATCGGCCATCATCTGTGACCTATAATGAACATACTTACAAATTTTCAGAAAGATCGGCCAAGAACTTTCTGAGATTTTCCATCAAGAAGAAAACCATTATGGGCCATTAGTAAAAGCTATAACGGTAAACTTAAACATCGGGCATCATCCGTGACCCATAATGAACATACCTACAAATTTTCAGAAATATCGGCTACGTACTTCCTGAGATATTCCATGAAGAGAAAAAAAACCGTTAGGGGCCGTTATAGCCGTTAGTAACGGCTATAACGGTAAACTAAAACATAGGGCATCATCTGTGACCTATAATGAACATACCTACAAATTTTTTGAAAAGATCAGCCACATACTTTCTGAGATATTCCATAAAAAAAAAAAAAAATTATGGATCGTTATAGTCATTAGTAACGGATACAACAGTTAAACAAAAACATCGGGCCTGATCCATCGCCCATAATGAACATACCTACAAATTTTCAGAAAGATCGCCAGTACTTTCTGAGATATACCATAAAAAAGAAAAAACGTTACAGGCTGTTATAGCCGTTAGTAACGGCTTAACGGTAAACTAAAACATCGGGCATCATCTGTAATCCACAGTGAACATACCTGCTAATTTTCAAAAAGATTGGCCCAGAACTTTGAGATATTCCATTAAAAAAAAAAAAACTGTTACAGGCCGTTACAGCTGTTTGTAACGGCTATAACAGTAAAGTAAAACATCCGGCATCATCCGTGACCCATAATGATCATACCTGCGAATTTTCACAAAGATCGGCCAAGTACTTTCTCGGATACTTCCATAAAGAAGAAAAACCGTTACAGATTGTCACAGCCGTTAGTAACGACTATAACGGTAAACTAAAACATTGGGCATCATCCGTGACCCATAATGAACATACATGCTAATTTTCACCAAGATCGGCCATGTACTTTCTGAGATATTCCATAAAGAAGAAAACCGTTACAGGCCGTTAGAGCCATTAGTAACGGATATAACGGAAAACTAAAACATCGGGCATTATTCGCGACCCATATGAACATACCTACAAATTTTCAGTAAGATCGGCCAAGTACTTTCTGAGATATTCCATAAAGAAGGAAAAACTGTTACAGGCCGTCACAGCCATTAGTAACGCTATAACGGGGTAAACTAAAACATTGGGCATCATCCATGACCAATAATGAACATACCTGCTAATTTTCACAAAGATTGGCTAAGTACTTTCCGAGATATTCCATAAAGAAAAAAAAACTGTTACAGGCCGTTACAGCTGTTAGTAACGGCAATAACAGTAAACTAAAAAAACATTGGGCATCATCCTTGACCCATAATGAACATACCTACAAATTTTTTCAGAAAGATCGGCTCAGTAGTTTTGTCTGGAGCAAGCGGAACACATTTTGACCATGGACGGATGGACGGACAGACACACAGACAGCATTTCTTCGTTCCCCATTCTAAAGTACTCCCTGTTCTATAAGAACTGGGAGTACAAAAAGGGAAAACATGCACGAGCATGCACACACGCACACACACACACACACACACACATTCCTTTCACTCTCACTGTGAAAGCAATAATTTTTTTTTCATGAAAACAGTCATTCACTTGCCTGCTGGTCTGTAGAACTCAGGAAGCAATTCACCTAGGGCGTACGAGTCCCAGACGGTCATGTAATTCCCACTCAAAACTCATCTCTGCAGTATGCCTCTGATACGTGTCAGTCGGCCACGCCGCCTTCAACCTTGATCCATTGCAAGCCACCTGTGCATTCAGTTCACTGTCTCATAAATGTTAGTTGCCCACTATCAAGTCTGTAACTCACACTGCTTTCAATTCAGTCACTGCAAGTTGGCCCAGAGCCAACAGTACGCTTGCACACTGGCCTGTGTGTGTGGGACACACACTGCCTTTCCAGCCTTCCACCTGGCATGCATCCAACAGAGTCAGCCTCGATTTGAGGTAATTTGGTCAAGCTCTCCCTACCACATAAATGTTTCTTGGTCACAATCTGGGTGTTCTTCATATGAATCAGGATCAACTGACCATCTATTCAATATTTCCAGCACCTAATCTGTGGTAAATGTACTGCGAGGCTGAGTACCTAAAGTGCTTGGTTGTGACATCATAGTAAATCGAAAATCAATCAGTATAAATTGATAAAAACACTTAACTGAACAGTGCTCTGACAAAGCAAATGGCTCTGAGCACAGGTCAGAGAGAATCCCCAACTATGTTGTTTATAGCTGGCTTTGTATCTCATCAACTTGGAGAGTGAGAGTAATAGGAGTTAGGTAACCTAGTTTGTCGCTTTTCGGTGATGTCGGTGTTGAGCCACATGGTTGCAGAAATGCGATGTCGGCAGTGTAAGGGTTCAACATATCAACTTCATAAACCAAAATGTTTGGGGTGGTTTGCTTTCAACTGTTTCATGTGAATTGATATCATTGCAAAGAAAGCATTAGTAGATGGTAAAATGAAAGAAATGTAATACTCACAGCACAGACCACGATTTGTTGTATGCGGCCACCAGAGGGAATACAGCTATGCTGGCAGTGTAGAAAGCAACCGCTTCTTTGTACTTTTTCTCATTGTAAAAACTGGAAAAGTCAACCAACGAATAAGTTCAAAATCCATTTTGCATGCGTGCATGCACACATATACTCGTACTGTCCCATCTCAAGTACATGCTGCATGCGCCAACCATGCACACACATGCTCACATGTTAATGACCCATCCCAACCACCTAAAAATTAGAAATATAAGACACTGAGCAATTTCACCTTACAAAACATCAAATATACAGCAAATTACAAATTTGAAAAAACATTCTGACAGACAACAGCCACAAACCTTATTGCCATCATCCTTCAATGCTTTTTTGCTTTCTGCTTCCTTTCTTCTTCTTCTGCCCCACCTTTGTGTAAAAGAAATTAACAATATTCAAGTAAAACCAAGAAACTGAACATGATAAGATCAACAGTGCAATTTCTAAACAACTCTCTCTCTCTGCCCAAATGCTCTGAACTGAGGGACTACAATTCACACCAATTCCAGACAAAAAAGTATGACACTGGACCTTTTTTAACCTCTCTGCATCCATGGCCACTGATCTGATGTATATCCCAAGTGTTCATTCCTGTTTTCCCAGTTACATGCACATTTATCCTGTCACAGCCCAAAACTATCGTTCCCAGGAAGCAATCTATATTAAGCTGTAATGAGGTATCCTACCAGATGAGACACTGAACTGTTGCAAAGTCACTGTATTTACTGGTGCCTGTTCTTTCCAAACACATGCAGACGCCACCCTTGATATCCGCCCCCTTCTGGAGATTATCATTTAATCATGAAGCCAGAATGAATGAGTGTCATCCTCCAGAATGTACCACCAATGTCCATTCAACCAGAGTACCCATCAACTTGCCAATATCAATGACTCTGACATACTGTCAACAACAGCTTGTGCATGGAATGGAAATCAAACATGAAGTTACCACTAGACCAGGGTAGGAAGAGCAACAGAGATTGACTCTCTCTTTTTTCTTTTGTTTTTTTTTCAAATGAAAAATTAAAGATGACCAAGAATGTGGTCGAAGAGGACAAGGCAGGCCTGTACTCTATAATTCCTTTGAAAATACAACTGGAGTTAACCAGGCCCTGCACTAGGAATTACGGTTTGTGTTATTCAAGTTAAAACCAAATTAATGACTGGTTTCCACTCTTCTCAGAACAAAAGATAAAAACTCTGAAGGTATGAAATCGACCTTCACCTACGAGCTAAATGTCTTGCATGATCAGGTCAGCAGTTCCATAACCACCTTGGAAAAAATTATCCAAGGTGATGTTTTTTTTTGTTTTGTGCCTGACATTTCTAGAAATTTCTAGAAGAGTATCCTTTGTATCAGATCTCTCTCCGTCTTAATCTCTCTCTTTTTTTTCTCTCCACTCATTGCACTTGGGGAAAAAAAAAAACAAATGTATATCAAATATACTCAAGAGGCTGTTAAAAAAAAAGGATGAAATCTAAATAGAGAGTATTCCATCTAAAAATATGTATCTCCAATTAAAGTTTCACAAATCACAACTATGAGGTCAAAATATGAGAAAACATGAAAGAAAACAGAGACACAAAGAAGCACACACATTGCAAAGTTGATCATCTTCAAAGTGGAGCTACATGGGCAGGTTTATATCTGGGACAGCTGTTGTTGTAAAATTTGAAAACTGTAAAGTCTTGTCACTTCAGTATTGGTGGATGGATAAAAATGAATTAGTGTTTTTAATATCTGTGTTCTTGTGTGTGATAGTGCTATAACCACCATCTATGCTTTATGTTCATTGTGAAAAGGAAAAAGTGTCACTATTATTAGGTTCCATCCTATTATTTTGGTGATGTTTGCATACTATTTTGATTATTTTCATCTTTCGTAATCAGTTTACAGCATTAATAGTAACACCGTTAGCTCATACAAGACCAAAGTAACAAGAAACTGCCCATGTACTCTATACTGATATATCTGAGAAATGATAAAAGCTGACTTTGGAAATAATTAGTGATTCCTACAGTTTCATTCTGGTCTATCCCTAGGTGGCAGAGGCCTCCTCTTGTGTTTCATTTCATAGTTTATCCTACACCCAAAAACCTTCTACATATCATCAATGTGTGCAACGCCCTCCATCGGTTTGTCACTATTTACAGAGATCTTTTGAAGGCATGGATACGCAAAGGAAATCAAAACTGAGGTCACCACAAAAAAGAAGGCCTTGGAGGACTACAGAATTTGAGATATTTTTGTTTATGTCGCTCAAAAGGAGAACAAAGAAAGTTTTGTAATACAGTAATATCCCCCTTTATGAACTTGCAAATTCACTTGAAAAGATTTTTTATTGTGAATACTTTTAATGAATACTTTTTTCTTCACATAAATACGTAAGACAGCAGTACAGACAATGAAGCAAAACATAAAAGGAACCTGCATTTATAGATAGATAATACAAATGAACACTAAAGGAACTAAAAATGTAACCATACACAAAACACTTGCGTGTGCATGCACACACACACAGATAAAATGAAGGTGCAGAAGATGACATAATAACAAGAGCAACACACACAACTTAAATACGTACTGAGAAAAAAAAAGTCACAAAGGTGTATAATCATTCACACCCCCTATTTTTCAGTGCAGAATCTCACTTGCTACCTTCTCATTCACTGTCATTCTCACGATAACACATTACAGTAAAGGAAAATCCATGCTTAACGCCCCGGCAATAATGACATTAAAATCTATACCATGTTTGAGTTGAAAAATATACTCTTGTGGCATTCAACATATTCAAATTTTATAATACACTCAATGCACAGGAAAGAAAAGAGGGGTCAACCGATTAGTGGACAGTATTGAAACCAACTTTCTTCAAGTTGTCTCCTTGAATTACTTGTTAGCAACATGTACTATTCAAAATTGTATATCTGTTTCTTACAAAAGCAAAGAGAGCTTGCAGAATAGGCTGAACATGTTTGTAGCTTAAGTAGAATTTAACCAGAAGCATGATGAAATCACTCCTTTATCTGTTCTTACATTTTGTTCAACTCCAAATAAAATCAGTTCCTTATCTATTGAAAATTCTTGCAGTTGTGACATTTTTCATTCACCATCAATTGAAAACTTCTCTAGAATCCATTAGAATGTTGCAGTCACACAACATGAGATGAACTGACATTTCCTCTCACTCACAGAAGTTACAAATGAGAGAATCAACTAATTTGTGCTAGGAAAAAGTCTGCGTTGGGAGCTGTCTATGCAAGCGTCTTACTAAAAATCATCTCACCTGCATACTGGATGATACTTGACAGCATTGGGAGAAAATTTGTTTCCAAATAACATTTTCAAACAAAATAGTCCACTAGAGAACTACTACTCGGATGTTATCATCAACATTACTCCACACACATTTTGTACCCATCTGTTTATCTTGTGTTGAAAAATACAAGTTTTGCAGTCCAATATTTTGTATCTGTTGGTCAAGTCCACATTCAACTTTTAATGAATTTCAAATGTCATTCAGAATGCCTTTATGTAAAACAAAATTCTTATACCAGGAAACCTTGCTATGAATTCATGATATTCATTGAAGTTAAACTACCATCATCATTTACTAAATGACTGGATATCCGGATATCCAGATAACAAAAAGCTCTCAGAAGAGGACAGAACCTATCTCTTCAGTTTCTACCTGGACATTTTTTTCTACAAAGGCTGTGTCCCAGAAGACAGGACACACGCTCACCAGAAAGCTCTACCAAAACAAGGAAAAGATCATCACTGGCTAAATGGTTACCACATATTCACTATGGAAATGTAGCAGGAAAGCTCATGGTACAAATCATAGCAAAAAAGCTTGCAAGATACCTTGAAAGTAGACAAATCTTCCCACCCCAATCAAGGAGGCAACAGACTCACAAGAGACCTTGAAAAGTCAACAAATCCTCTCACCTAGTCAAAGAGGTACACACCAGGTAAAGTAGATGGGAAAATGCTGCTGCTTTGCCAATGAAGTATATGAAAGATTCTAAGGAAAGGAAGAAACACTGGCAGTTGCAATTGACCTGGAATATCATACGACAAAGTCCTTCTCACTTCTCATGGAACTACTCCTTGACTATGGAGTCAAACAGAACACTTACAAGATGAATTGCAGCAGCACTTTCAGGAGCAAACAGTCATCCTATGATTTGGAGACTGGGCATCTGAACCTCATAAACTCCCCCCCCCCAAAAAAGGTGATTTTAATCAAATGAAGTTAGAGCTGACAGGAGCGCAGAAAGCGGACAGTGCACAGAAAGATTGTATGAAAAACAGATCATAAACATATCAATCATATATCAAACTCATAATTATAAATGACTAAGATTGAGGGAAGAAAAACGGGGAGAAAAACCCTTAGAGAGCACCACCCCTCCTATACGCATCCACCAACCTTTCAATATTTTTATCAGCATATTTTTAGTTTTTTTTTTTTTTTTCTCTCTCTCTCTCTCTCTACCCCTGCCCCATTTCCCTTCTCTTCTTTAACATCGCACAATTGAACTTGTGTGAAAAGAAAAACTAACATAGAATATCAACGTTCATTTTCAGTGGGAAATGGTAAACATATAAATAGTAACAAGAGAAAACTTTAATAGGAAAAAGGATTTCCTTCCTACTCAGCTAGCCCCCCCCCCCCCCCCCCCCCCCCCCCTTCCCCCGAACCACACACACACACACACACACACTCATTTATTTTATTATGTCCGTAGATACGTCAAAAAACTCCCTCTCTTTCATTTTTCACCTCCACCTCACATCCCATAATTTCAATTGTCCTGTAACATACCATAGTAGTAAAAAAGGTGAAAGAGAATATCTGTTAGGTAAAAGCGATTTGAATGGAGTAATAGTTTCCATCTAAGGGCCCTTGTTTTTGTTCATGTAGCAGAGGTAATGTTTTCAGGGCTGGGTTGTTTATCTAGTCCTTTATGACAGAAAACGGGCACACTATAGCATCAAGTAAAGAAAAAACTATCACAAAGGAACCTTAATCATTAAGTAACACTGAATACAGTAACCATTTTTTTTCAAACTCAGAATGGGCGCATTTCCAAACTATGCTTATATTTTTCGGTGCAATAGTTGTATTTGAGTTCTCTATAAAAGGCTGTCACGGTTTTGTCTAATTTTATTAATCCTACATTTGTAGATAAAGAATTTTGCCCATAAGATAATGATATACAGAATTTCATCAATTTTGGTCTTTCCGTCTGTTCCAAACAAAATTAATTGAACGTTAAAGGATAATCTTTTCACAAACATGACATTTTCTTTTCATAGATATTTTCTAATTCCATCCAAAAGTTTTGTGCGAAGTCACAGTTCTAAAGATAGTGGTAGATCGAATCTAATTCATCATTACAGAAACTACATTTATCGCTCATGACTAGGCCCATTTTCTTTAATACATTATTTGTAACCAATATTCTGTAGCAAATTCTAATCTGGAACCATTTTAATTTTACTTCGTTTATTTTACTAATCAATCTTAGAACGACTTGCCAGTCTACCACAGAATTGAACTTTCTTTTGCCAATTAATGAGTGTTTGACAATACCGAAAAGTGTTTTTCCAACCAGTATTTTACAGTATGGTTTTGAGCCTTTTTAAACGCTGCTTATCATTTTAATTGCTTTCGGATCCTGGTTACTATCATTGTTTTGAACAGTTATATTTCTTTTTCTAATATATTCTTTCATCGCTTGAATGGAACTTAGATAGTGTAAGTAATTTACTCTCAAATTCCATTTCTGGCAAAATTCATCATAATTCAAAAGCTTCCATTATCACCAACAATATCTTTTACTAAGAACGCATTCTTGGCAGTCCATGTTTGTGAAACAAAAATCATTATTGTTGATTTTAAATTTCAAGTTGTGAAAAATAGGTTCTGATAAAATTTCCTCTTCGTTATCTAAATCTATGTGGCTGGTGACTTTTTTCATAGGCTAAAAATACATCTTTCCAGAAGAAGTTGCATTTACTCTTTATAAAATTTTTTAGACCCGTAACAGCGTATAAAGTTTATTTCTGGGCACAATGTTTCGAGTATGTGTTTCCATTTTGAAGTTCCTGAAAGCAGCCTTCTCAACCATGACAACTTCAGTGCATGCACAAAGGCTTGTATGTCAGGTATTCCTATTCCTCCTTGCTCAACATTTTGCACTGAATATTGTCGCCTTATTTTGTCTGTTTTTTGCCATCCCACACAAATTCGAAGCACATTTTTTGCAGTTGTTTCAACTCATTTTCCAGTGGGTTAGGGGGCAGAATCCATAAGAAGATTAATTTTGAAAGAATCAAAGACTTAAGTACCGCAACCCTACCCAAAGGAGTACATGTTCTTTTTGCCCAGATTTTAACAAAGTCTTAACTTCAGCAAATTTATCTTTTACATTAATCTCTGTTAAATTTGTTATCTCGTTTGAAACCAGAGTCCCAGAATTTTCAAATTTTGGGGGATTCCCACTGCATATGTTTGTGGTATAGATGTCTCTCTGCTGAATTTTTCCTGTTTCCTAGCCAAATGTTTGTAGTTTTCTCAAAATTTAGTTTTTTAGGCCAGATATATTTTCAAATCCATTTAACCTTTCGAACAGTTTTTCGAAGATGCTCTGTCTCCTTCTAAAGTGAAAGTGGCGTCGTCAGCTAACTGATTTACTTTAAATTCGGTGTCTGATATTTTTATTCCCTCTGATATTTTCATCTTTACGAATTTTGCATGCCAGGATTTCGGCACACTGTATAAAAAGATATGGAGATATGGGATCACCCTGACGACATCCTCTGTATTTCAAAATGTCTTGACATTTTCCCATTTACTATAACATAAGACCTGATATCGTTATAAAATGCAGATACCCATTTACATATGTCATCTCCAAACCCAAATTTGCTTAATACTTTTTTCATGAAATTTCAATCTACTGAGTCGAAAGCTTTTTCAAAATCAATTGATACAAGTAATCCGGGCAAGTTCCTTATTTCTAAATAGTGCATCATGTCATATAAAGTTCTTAAAACTGTCTCCAATATATCTTCCTGGTACAAAACCTGTCTGATCTTCATTTATAATTTTCGGTGGTGTGGTTTTTATGTGGTTTGCGATGCATGCTGATCCAATTTTGAATGTCAATTTTAACAGTGTAATTGGTTGCCAATTTTTCAAATATTCCCTTTGTTTATCACCCTTCGGTAAACATATTGTTATGCCTTCCCACTGCGTTATAGACATTTTCCCGTTATAAAAACCTTTATTGATGGAGCGAACTACAAAATCCCCTATCTGTTGCCAAAAGAACTTGAAAAAATTAACCGTCATGCCGTCCGATCCTGGGCTTTCATCATTCTTCATATTTTCTATTGCCTGTGCTGCTTCTTTCTTAGTTATAATTCCTTCTAATTTGTCAGCTTCTTCTTTTTCTAATTTTGGTAAAGCTGTGACATAGTCATTTAGATTAACATCCTGAGTTCTTCGTTCTTCGTAAAGTTTTTCATAAAAAGATGTGGTTTCATCTAACATTTCTTTTTGTTTCTAACAAAACGCGTCCTTTATTTGTTACTAATTTTTGACATTTGTTTGCTGACATAATGTCTTTTTTCCAGAGAGCAGAAATATTTTCCTCACCTTTTCTCCTTGAGATGCCCACCTTGCTTTTGATCTGATAATAATTCCATCCATTTTAGCTTTTCTTAGATCTTCCATTTTTTTTTTTTTTTTCTCTAACAAACTCTATCACTGTCACTTTTCTTTTGCTTTGCTTCCAAGTATTGTATCTCTTTCTCTAGATTTTCTTCCTTCATATTTTGCTCTCTTTTCTTTTTGATAGAATATGCAATGGTTTTTGCTCTTATTTCCATTAAAAGGGTGTCAAGAAATAATTGGTCGGTTACACTCAATTGAACTTCATGATTCGGGATAAATCTAATTTTTCTCTCTTACATAAACTAAAACCGCGTATTTTTCTTTTACAATTTGTATAGTTTCCTTAACAAGTTCAACATATTTTTATCTCTTAAAAGCGAGGAATTGAATTTCCAATAAGTTTTGGATCATTCTTCTTTTTTACATATGATTTCTATTGTTATAAGAGAATGATCACTTCGATAACCATAGAGAATGTCAGCATTCTTCACATTGGAAAGAAATGATTCAGAGACCAAAAAGAAATCTACATGGCTTTGTTGAAAGGGATTTAATCGTCTCCAAGTGTAGCGAAGAATTTCTGGATTATATTCTCTCCATATGTCTACTAATTCTAAATCTGACATCATTTCGAATACCTTTTCTTGTGCTTTAACATTATTGATGTGTTTGTAGTTGCAATAGTCTAATTAGGATTCAACACAAGATTCCAGTCTCCAGCAATAATGATATTCGGTACATATAACTCTTCGATTTGGTTCTGCAAATTAGAGAAAAAAGTTGGATCATCCCTGTTTGGTCCATATATGTTTACCAATCCTATTTGTTTTCCCATAGTGTTTATTACTAAGATTATGTAGTTACCCCCACAGTCTTTCATGGTTTTTTCTATCTTGAATTCGAAATTGTTGTTTAGTAAAATAGCTATACCTCTAGATCTGCTATTGTTTGATGAAAAAAATGCACTCATAACCCCATTCTGCTCTAATCTGGCATTCTAATTTTGAAGAAAAATGTGTATCTTGAAGAAAGTATACGGAGTATTGCTTTTGCCTTAAGTATTGAAAAACGTCTCTCCTTTTTCCAAAATCGGCTAAGCCCTTGCAGTTAAGAGATGACAATGTAAAAATACCCATTGCATTTTACCAGTCCTATATGGTGAAAAGCTCCTTTTAATTTAACATTAATAGTATTTTTGTGCCACTTACAGTTTTCCCAGATAAGCAGTATGTAGTTCGTTAGCTATCACCCCAGTTCTTCATGTTTTGATAATCTCTTACATTCATTCTGTAGCACACGCACACACTCTTTCTGTCTTTTCTGTTTACAAACATTCGCTTGCATGGACATGTTACTGCGTTTTGTATGTTTAAGTTAAGTAGTCGACGTGTGTTAACTGCTGACTATTTTTTCAAGCATGAAATAACATTATTAACATTCACCACGATATCAAGCTACGTGTTGAATATATCCACCAACCAGAGTATGTACCATAAAATTAATATCAATAATAGTAGTGATACTGACAACAGCACCACCACCAATGACAATAACACTAATTGTTATCGTCATCATCATAAATCATCACCACCACCATCACCACCACCATCCTGATCATCATCAACATCGTTGTCACCCTCACTGACAACTTCATAGTAATATCCAGGACAAATGGCACCCTATAATAATAACAGTACCAGAAATGTGGTCATGTCGGTGAAAGAAAAACTTTGCAATATCGACTTGAAAGTTGAACATGACCAAGATATCCTTCCCTATAATGAATCTCCACCGACCAGTGTGGAAGGGTGGGTCTGAAAGGAACAAGAACGGGGGGGGGGTGGGTTGACAAGGAGGGAGGGAGTGAGGTGGGGAAGAGGATCACGGTACTTGGAAGAGGTGCCAAGACGAAAGTGTGAGACAATGACGGTGGGGCGGGGGCTAGGGCGGGGCCAGGGGGAACACGGGACATGGGGAAGAGGAAATCACAGGATGCGGGAAAGAGGTAGCACGGGGTACTGGAAAGGAACAAGACGGGGGGGGGGGTAGTGGGTCGAGGGCAGGGAAGAGGTTTGAAACAGACGGTAATGAACAAGACAAGTGGAGGGGGGGAACGAGGATATGAGGGGGCGAGGGGCGGGGAAGAGTGAGCACGGGACGCCTGGGAAGAGGAGCATGGGATGGAAAGGAACCAATAGAGGTGGCGGGGGTAGGGGTGGGTTGTACGGGGGTGAGGGGAGGGGAGCGAGGGTGGTGAAGAGGAGCACGGGACGGAAACAACAAGACGGGGGG
>JADBJO010019055.1:5000-22500 GCA_016801955.1 Conus betulinus | reverse complement strand
TTTTCACTCCCCTTGTTCAACACCTCGTTGTTCTTGTCCACTTCAGTATCTTGCCGAGTTGTTACAGCATTTTCGACCGAGTAATCCGGTGACAATTTTAAGTGTTCAGTTGTCTTTAGCGTGGTAAGGAAGCTAGGAATGGTTTGGCATTGTCAGTCGGTGAGTATCCTGCACAGATCATGCAGAAGTGAAAAGAATCAGCATTTATCAATATCTTTTTGAAAATCAATCGAACTGATGAATGGTTCAATGATGAATTTTCAGAGAAGTTGATGACTTGTAGAATCTTCTGTCCCCTTTTTCTGCGGGATGTCCTCGTGCGGCACTGCAGAACAGTTCACCAGATTCCTCATGACATCGCGCGGTTGTTCTGGCGGCGTTGAGGATTTTCTTGCTTGGGAAGGGTGACCCGTGAGCTACTTGACTAAGCGCCAGCTTTTGCTGCAGATAAATCGTTAGGATATCAGTTACCGCCTCCTCACCTTGTTTCAAGAGTTCTGCAGAGATGCATTATTGTCTACACCCTTACTACGTTTCATCGACTTCATTGTCTTCACAGAGTATTAGAAAGACATCTTCATTTGATGAATACTGAAAGAAAAAGACACATCCGAAAGTGAGGGTGGGACCCAGAGAAGTACTGTCCTCAACTGCCGAACAAACCAACCGGGAGCAATCCTGCACCACCCTTGGAAGCCTGCGCTGTGTTCACATAGGGTGCAAGCACGCACAGGGCACTCCGTTAACACGTGAAGGGAAATAATTGCTCCCTGGCAGATGCCATTGTGTAATGGTCACCGGATGTGACACGACAGAATATCCACGGGAGCGATCCCATGGGTGTACCAGCCCATACTTATGATGCAGAGCCCACCGGAAAAAAAAAACGCCACCGCCAAGCAACTGCCGTGTGCATTCCGTAGCGCCGCTCGTTGCTGTTCCGCTGACGACAGTACAACTCCAGACACGGCCAAGCTTTCGCCATGAGGTCTTACGTGCTCTCAGAAGAGAATCCCAGGTCACAGTCTTTCCCGTTGTCAACAGGACTTTCCCTGCGGTCAGTGAGTCTCTTTCCTCACCGTCACTGGACCTTTCCCCAGAGCTGGCCAAAAGTATTGGAAAGATATATATATATTTTCAATGGATTTTTTTTTGAAAGATATATTCATTGATGAATACTATACTGTTACAATCTCTTTTGCTCTGTTTTGTAGTGTTCCAAGCAATATTCATTGCAGCTTTTTATGATGTCTTCTCCCTGTGTGAGAAAGTTGCTGTCTTTGTCCTAAATGGTGCTGACTCTGCTACTGATTGATCAAGTCACTTACAATCTGAAAAAGCTTCTTCTTCTTTGTTGTTTGTATCTTTTTTCCCACAATGTTCCCACATAGTCGTTCGATCCGGCTGTCCTTTATATTTCTTTGTTTCTTGACTAATCCTCTTGTCTGTGGTGCCGTAATTCTCTCTCCCATTCTTACTTTGCTGTTTTACAGTACTTCCAGCACCACAACGTCTCCAAGATACTGCTTTTCGGTTTCGGTTAGCATATTTCAAGGACCGCTGCTGCTGTCATTACTTCATTGAAATTGTTTGATCTGGCTCCGTGGTCTTCTTCAAGCACACAACGACCTGATGTGGATGTTGTTTGTGAGCTGTTAGTGGTAGCAGTATTCTGGCTTCGAGTAAGTAGACGGACAGCTCTTAAGGGATAAACGTGAAAGTAGTCTGGATTTGGGACGAGTCTATCCAATTCGGAATTGGTTGAAGATAAGTGATCGCTCGTTCATTTTCGTTGTCCTGAGTGTTTTGTATCTTACCTGAAGAAGACCTAAGAGGTCGAAACGCGTCGTGTTTTTGTCTAGTGATTCCTTTGTCTATGGTTTATTCGGCGGTGCGTTATCACTAACATTTCAAATTCGTTTAGATTTCCGCCTGCAGTCGCCTCCCTTTGCAACTAGATCTTAAGGGGTAGATGTGAAAGTAGTCTGACTTTGGGACGAGTCTGTCTTTTAGACTGACGACTTTTCTGTTTGGGACTGCTGTAAGAATACGGTGCTGCTGTTAGCGTAGAGAAAAAAAAAAACTCCATGTATATTTCTGTCGTCCCTATTCTGACACAAGACGTCCTTTCATCTGTATGTCCGTTTCCGTTATTCTTCCGTTTAAATTTGCAGAGGCTGAGAATGCGGCAGGTGTATAAATTATGTCCATCCCCAAGGTCATTTTTTTTTCCCTCCAGTTTCCAACCTTCGTGAGTGTTCCCACGTTCCAGGTGGTTAATGTGAGAGTGTCCCTACTATGGTGCACCCTGCGATTTTGAAGAACCTGTACATATGTAGAAAAAGAAAAAGAAGAAAAAAAAAGTGAAAAAAGTGAAAATTTGGCAACATATCCTTCTTTCTCCGTGTCTGGTGTCCCTGTCTATATGTATCTGTCTCTGTATCTCTATGTCTCTTCGTATCTAAATGTCTCTGTGACAATTTGTCCGTCTCTGTGACCCTGTCTCTACTTGTCCGTCTCTGTGACCCTGTCTCTACTTGTCTGCCTCTGTGTCCCTGTCTCTACTTGTCCGTCTCTGTGTGTCACTGTCTCTACTTGTCCGTCTCTGTGTGTGCCTGTCTCTACTTGTCCGTCTCTGTGTGTGCCTGTCTCTACTTGTCCATCTCTGTGTCCCTGTCGCTACTTGTCCGTCTCTTTGTAACCCCGTCGCTACTTGTCCGTCTCTGTGTGTCACTGTCTCTACTTGTCCGTCTCTGTGTCCCTGTCGCTACTTGTCCGTCTCTGTGTCCCTGTCTCCACTTGTCCGTCTCTGTGTGTCACTGTCTCTATTGTCCGTCTCTGCGTGTCACTGTATCTACTTGTCCGTCTTTGTGTCCCTGTCTCCACTTGTCCGTCTCTGTGTCTCTGTCACTGCTTGTCCGTCTCTGTGTGACCCTGTCTCTACTTGTTGGTCTCTGTGTGACCCTGTCTCTACTTGTCCGTCTCTGTGTGACCCTGTCTCTACTTGTCCGTCTCTGTGTGTGTCCTGTCGCTACTTGTCCGTCTCTGTGTCCCTGTCGCTACTTGTCCGTCTCTGTGTGTCACTGTCTCTACTTGTCCGTCTATGTGTCCCTGTCTCTACTTGTCCGTCTCTGTGTCCCTGTCTCTACATGTCCGTGTCTGTCTCTGTCTCTACTTGTCCATCTCTGTGTCCCTGTCGCTACTTGTCCGTCTCTGTGTCCCTGTCTCCACTTGTGTCGTCTCTGTGTGTCCCTGTCTCTATTTGTCCATCTCTGTGACTCTGTCTCTACTTGTCCGTCTCTGTGTCCCTGTCTCTACTTGTCCTTCTCTGTGACCCTCTCTCTACTTGTCCGTCTCTGTGACCCTCTTTCTACTTGTTCGTCTCTGTGTACCTGTCTTTCCATCTGTACATGCTCTTGTCTCTATTTTTCCGTCTCTATGTCTCTCTGTTTGTCTTCGTTTCTGTGTGTCCTTGTCTCTGTTTGTCCGTCTGTGTGTGTTCCCGTCTTTATGTATTCGTCTCTAAGTGTCCCTGTCTCTGTTTGTCCCGTCTGTATGTGTTCCCGTCTTTATGTCCCTGTCTCTATTTGTCCGTCTCCACATTCTCTGTGTTTTCCTGTCTGTTTATCCACATGTGTGTGTTTCCTTGTCTACATCTGCCTATTTCCACATGTTCCTGTCTATATCTATCAATCTCTGAGTGTGCATCTGTTTTTTTTCCGTGTTTATATTAATGTGCTTCTTTCTATGTCCGTCTGTCTCAGCGTGTTCCTGTGTTTCTTTACGTGGTAGTAAGTGTATGTGCCTGCATTTGTCCGTTTCTGCGTGTGTGTGCTGCCTGTATCTATGCGTTGCTTCTATGCGCCCTTGTCTCTGTTTGTCTCTTTTAAAGGGTCTCTGCGTGTGTCTATGTATCCCGTTTCTGTTTGCCCCTGTCTCTATTTATTTCTTTCGATGTCCCCTGTCCCTATTTCTCCGTTCTTGTATGCACTCTATCGAATCATCCGTCCTCCATCCGTGTCTGTGGGACTCAGTCTCCATTTGTCCGATGAGCCAGACCGTCTAAAATGGGGGTCATCGGTATTACAAAGGTGGGTAAATTCTCATTTAATTTTTTTTAGATGTTCCATGTCTCTAGACTTCAGAAATGTATGATAACAATTTGGGGGGGCGCAGCTTTCCCTGTGTTATCAAAGATTTTTTTAGGGCCACCATCATCCCCACAGATTTCTGTGTGCGGGCACTAATCCGTTTGTATCAAAGCAGTTACATCAGTCAAATTGCATGAAATCTTTTAAAGACGTATACAGTAGATACCATGGTGCTTCTAGGGACAAAATTAATTTTAAAAATCACATAAATCACACTTCATTATAAGGTATCAGACTCATTATTTCATCCCTTTCACTGAAATTGAGCTCAGTTTGAGCGAGTGATTCTTTTCATAACAAACACACATCCATTAAAACAGAGAAATGCTTTCCCCACCTTTCTACTCTCTTTCCAGGGCAAACAGTTCACAGATCATCAGATCATCACTTTCACCAGCAAGGTTCACTGCCATGTCGACAGTGTCTTCATACACGGCCGGTTTTCAACAGTCTTTCACTTTACACATGTCCGTGCATTTGAGGCCGTTCAGAAAGCAGACACATTTTTCCCCTGGTGCATTCTTTGGGGCAGGTGCAAGCCAGCAGTTCTAGAGCAGCATCTGGTGCTGGTTGGACGCTCATCCAGTCCACTGAAAGAATGTCTTTGCCATCCTCAGTTTCAATTCTCCACCGACTGTGAACAGGATCGGGAGCCTGTGGAATCGTTTGCCAGGCACCGTGTCCACAACCCAGCTCGGTAGTTTGCTCTCTGGGCATGCTTCAGCAGGCAGTCCCTGGCAGGGGAGGCAGCTGGTTAGAGTCAATATCGCTATTCTTTGCACAAAACAGCTGGTACCTGAGCTCATTGACTCCAGCAGTCGGTTGTTTTGGGGGGCATACAGCTGGCAAGTGAATTTCTCCAATTTCTCGAAGAGCTCAGGTGACAAGTCCCAATCATTTCCAAGATCAAATGCCTGCTGAATGTCCTGGTTGGACCTCAGTATCTTCAGTGCTGACAGTTTTCCTTTCCTGGTGAAAGAGCTGACAGAATCACAGCCAGTGTATGCATGCATTCCGGGAAGGGCAGTGTAAACAGAAGGTTCAAGGGAAGAAGCAATTTTTCCAACGTCTATCAGTTGCGTACGGGTGCCCGTTCCACTCTTCTGATACAGTGGTGTTTTGATGGCACTGCAGAAGACTATGTTCAAGACTAGATTGTCTGTGACACAGGAAACTGATTACAACGGCCTCATAGCCATCCTGAGCAGCGTGAGAGGCTTCTTCTGGGGCACACTGGAGCTCAGGCACCTCACGACATGTGACTGCTGACAGACGGAGGCACTTCTCCACAAGTGACAAAGAGAACTTTATGAAGGTGATCAAGTCTTTCACAATACTTCCTGCCCCTCCACTCTTGGACCAGAAACTTGATCAAACCAACCTTGTTGCTATCTTGTGCCAGGAGTTTACGCCACTGCTTAATCCTCTGACCAGTGCAGTGTTCTGCACCTGCAGTCCAGCTGTTGCACCCCTGTTTGCACTTTCATTGCACGTGATGGAAAGCCTTCTGTAGGTGTTAAAAATGATGCCTACTCTGGTACTGACTGACGCTTCACTGATGGCCATGGTGAAGATGAGTTCAGCAACTTTGTCAAATGTTGGCTGTTGGCCATCAAATTTGGCTCAGTGTACAAGGGCCATTCTATCAATTATAGTGGCAGAGTGGCAGGAAGAGTCTCAACCAGTGGAGCATTATTCTTGATGTTTGTGGCCAAAGCAGCCTTGTTGGTTTTCCTCAGGCTTCCAATAGGCGTAGTGGCCCAAGAGGATAGCACATCAAGTCTTTCATGCTGAGGTGTCTGCTTTGTCCTATGACAAGCATTCTCCCAAACAACAACCATCTGTCAGCTTTTAAATGATTGTTCTGCCATCAGCACATTTGGTCTGCTGCTTTTTTGCTGAGGATCCAAATGTTTTTAACGAGACCTTCATGGAGTTACGAAATTTCTTTGTAGGTTCATCAGATTCCAGCCTTTCTCTTTTGAAAGCAGCATAAGCAGTTTCTCCTTTCGAATTTGCATCCTTGAGATCCTTAGCAACAGCCTTTGATGCAGCAGTACCAGTTGCGATACTCATCAACTCGAGGTTGCATTCAAAAGGGTTAGTCCAGTTGCCAAGGGTTTCCTTAACAGACGTGACCAACTCCTCATCTTTCTGAAGCTTTGATTTCTGCAGGTCAGGGCGATCAGTTCCATGCCTGTTACGCTGAACCGTGTTCCGAAGTTAAGTCAGAAAGGCACTCCTGTGCTCAGCTGTGAGGTAGCACTTGCTGACACCTCCAGGTTTCAGACTAAACCGTGTAGTGCCTCCCAGTTGTCTGGGTGTCTTTGTTCACAGTCACTTCACTCGTTTGGGCAACTGGTATGTGGCCAAAAGGCCTGGATTCTGTGAGCTGAACAGCAAAGTTGCCCTCTTTGAATGCCTGATGTACTTCCGGATGAGTAGTTGACAGACTGGTAATTTGAGCACAGGAAGCAGGAAGGTATCTTGCGTAGTTGAGCCTGTCGTATGCAAAACACCATGGTATCATCAGGCGAATGGCCTGCAGATGCAGGTCCCAGTCCCCCTCACAGGAGGATCGAAGCAGTCCCAGCAGAATATCTTAGACGATGTCTACATAGGTCATCCAGAAGGCAGCCAGGTCCCCATTGTTGTGACGTAAGTGATTCAGAAAGTCAGCCCACAAGTGGAAAACATCTGTCAACACAGGGTGCTCCAGCAGCGACTCCGACGCAGCTTGACTGACATCACCATGGAAAGTGTCTACTAGGCTTTGGAGTCCATTCATGGAGTCCAGCATATCAGGATGGTTGTCTCTGATCCATGGAAGGAAGCACTGCCAAATCATGCAGAGAAGACCTTCCAGCACACTCTTGTGCAGTCTGACTCCGCTCTTGTATACTCTGCCTTCAAACACACCTGCCGCAGACCCTGCAACCAAGATCCCTGATTCAATGCATAGATCACTCTGGCCTGCATCTTCAAAGCGTTTCCCAATAATAGCCAGCACAGTCATGATGGTGTGGAAAGCTCCAAGTCGCAAGAGCAGATGCCCGTACTTTTCTCTTTCCTTCCATACAATCTCCGTTGTCTTTGCGTACAGGGCTTGATCAAGCACGATGACGATATTGTCCATTTCCAATGAAGCCCTAACGGCCTCACACCTTACAAGTATCTCTTGTACTGTTGACATTTCTGTGGCTGGTGCGTTGACAGCATCCAAATGAAGTTCTTTCTTCTGGCTGCAGTCGCGTTCATTTCATGTGCAGGCAAATCATCAGTGGATGCCCGCAAAGGAGTAAAATTTTTATGCAACAAACCATGAACTGGGTTGAGTGAAACCAGCTGCTAGTGGGTGGTTTATAAGATTCTATTGATTGCAGACTCCTGTAAGTCTGTGAATAAGAATCTGTTCAAAAGAAACTTTTTGAGTCAGGTTATGTTAAATTATTCAGATCATTGCCCCTAAAACACATTTTCGTATAGACTACCTTTTAAAAAAAAAAAAGCAGTCTACATAGTCATAAGTATATTGGCTTCAAGTTATGTATACTTGCAATCACGAATTAATCACTGGAGGCCACTTTTAGCCATATAAGCTTCCAACACCTGGGTTGTTTCACATGGATGCTTTATATTATAAAAGTTACATGTTCTGACAATACGTGTACAAACTTTGGGGAGAAATGAGACCTACTTACCATAGTTTAACAGATGACCAATCTCCCATGCCCCAAATTCTAAGATCGGGAACGTCGTTATAGAAAATGATGAGATAACACATAGAAAGCTGTGTGATCCAAAGTGTTATCATACCTTTTTATGATCTATGGCCATAGGGCTTATAAAAATATGCATGAAAATTTGCCCACCTTTAAGATACCGCCTGACCCCCCTGGCTTATCGGCTATTAGTCCGTTTCTGTGTGCCCCTTTTAATCAGCTCATTTCTGTGTACCGCTGTCATAGGGTGTCCGTTTCTGTGTGCCCCTTTTATAATCAGCCCATTTCTGTGTACCGCTGTCATAAGGTGTCCATTTCTGTGTGCCCCTGTCATAATGTGTCCATTTCTGTGTGCCCCTGTCATAAGGTGTCCATTTCTGTGTGCCCCTGTCATAATGTGTTCGTTTCTGTGTGCCCTGTCATAATGTGTTCGTTTCTATGTGCCCCTGTCATAATTTGTCCGTTTCTGTGTGCCCCTGTCATAATGTGTTCGTTTCTGTGTGCCCCTGTCATAATTTGTCCGTTTCTGTGTGCCCCCTGTCATAATGTGTCCATTTCCGTGTGCCCCTGTCATAAGATGTCCGTTTCTGTGTGCCCCTGTCATAATGTGTTTCGTTTCTGTGTGCCCCTGTCATAATGTGTTCGTTTCTGTGTGCCCCTGTCATAATGTGTTCGACTCTTTGTGCCCCTGTCATAATGTGTTCGTTTCTGTGTGCCCCTGTCATAATGTGTTCGTTTCTGTGTGCCCCTGTCATAATGTGTTCGTTTCTGTGTGCCCCTGTACTGTCATAATGTGTTCGTTTCTGTGTGCCCCTGTACTGTCATAATGTGTCCGTTTCTGTGTGCCCCTGTACTGTCATAATGCGTTCGTTTCTGTGTGCCCCTGTACTGTCATAATGCGTTCGTTTCTGTGTGCCCCTGTACTGTCATAATGTATTTATTTCTGTGTGCCCCTGTCATAATGTGTTTGTTTTTTGTGTACCCCTGTACTGTCATAATGCGTTCGTTTCTGTGTGCCCCTGTATGTCATAATGTGTTCGTTTCTGTGTGTGCCCCTGTCATAATGTGTTTGTTTTTGTGTACCCCTGTACTGTCATAATGTGTTCGTTTCTGTGTGCCCCTGTACTGTCATAATGTGTCCGTTTCTGTGTGCCCCTGTCATAATGTGTTCGTTTCTGTGTGCCCCTGTCATAATGTGTCCGTTTCTGTGTGCCCCTGTCATAATGTGTTCGACTCTTTGTGCCCCTGTCATAATGTGTTCGTTTCTGTGTGCCCCTGTCATAATGTGTTCGTTTCCGTGTGCCCCTGTCATAATGTGTTCGTTTCTGTGTGCCCCTGTACTGTCATAATGTGTTCGTTTCTGTGTGCCCCTGTACTGTCATAATGTGTCCGTTTCTGTGTGCCCCTGTACTGTCATAATGCGTTCGTTTCTGTGTGCCCCTGTACTGTCATAATGCGTTCGTTTTCTGTGTGCCCCTGTACTGTCATAATGTATTTATTTCTGTGTGCCCCTGTCATAATGTGTTTTGTTTTGTGTACCCCTGTACTGTCATAATGTGTTCGTTTCTGTGTGCCCCTGTACTGTCATAATGTGTTCGTTTCTGTGTGCCCCTGTCATAATGTGTTTGTTTTTTGTGTACCCCTGTACTGTCATAATGTGTTTATTTCTGTGTGCCCCTGTACTGTCATAATGTGTTCGTTTCTGTGTGCTCTGTACTGTCATAATGCGTTCGTTTCTGTGTACCCCTGTACTGTCATAATGTATTTATTTCTGTGTGCCCGTGTCATAATGTGTTTGTTTTTGTGTACCCCTGTACTGTCATAATGTGTTCGTTTCTGTGTGCCCCTGTACTGTCATAATGTGTCCATTTCTGTGTGCCCCCTGTCATAATGTGTTCGTTTCTGTGTGCCCCTGTACTGTCATAATGTGTCCGTTTCTGTGTGCCCCTGTCATAATGTGTTTGTTTTTGTGTACCCCTGTACTGTCATAATGTGTTCGTTTCTGTGTGCCCCTGTACTGTCATAATGTGTTCGTTTCTGTGTACCCCTGTACTGTCATAATGTGTTCGTTTCTGTGTGCCCCTGTACTGTCATAATGTGTTCGTTTCTGTGTGCCCCTGTCATAATGTGTTTGTTTTTGTGTACCCCTGTACTGTCATAATGTGTTTATTTCTGTGTGCCCCTGTACTGTCATAATGTGTTCGTTTCTGTGTGCCCCTGTACTGTCATAATGCGTTCGTTTCTGTGTGCCCCTGTACTGTCATAATGCATTTATTTCTGTGTGCCCCTGTCATAATGTGTTTGTTTTTGTGTACCCCTGTACTGTCATAATGTGTTCGTTTCTGTGTGCCCCTGTACTGTCATAATGTGTTCGTTTCTGTGTGCCCCTGTACTGTCATAATGTGTCCATTTCTGTGTGCCCCTGTCATAATGTGTTGTGTTCGTTTCTGTGTGCCCCTGTACTGTCATAATGTGTCCGTTTCTGTGTGCCCCTGTCATAATGTGTTTTGTTTTTGTGTACCCCTGTACTGTCATAATGTGTTCGTTTCTGTGCCCCTGTACTGTCATAACGTGTTTATTTCTGTGTGCCCCTGTCATAATGTGTTTGTTTTTGTGTACCCCTGTACTGTCATAATGTGTTCGTTTCTGTGTGCCCCTGTACTGTCATAATGTGTTTATTTCTGTGTGCCCCAGTTATAATGTGTTTGTTTTTGTGTACCCCTCTTATAATTTGTCCGTTTCTGTGTGCCCCTATCGTAATTAGTCCGTTTCTGTGTGCCCCTGTCGTGATTTGTTCGTGTCTGTGTGTGGGCTGTATCATAATTTGTACGTTTTGGTGTGCCCCTATCATAATTAGTCCGTTTCGCTGTGCTCCAGTCATGATTAGTCCGTTTCTGTGTGCCCCTGTCATAATTTGTCCGTTTCTGTGTGCCTCTGTCATAATTTGTCCGTTTCCGTTTTGTCTGTTTCTGTGTGCCCCTATCATATTTTGTCCGTTTCTGTGTGCCCCTGTCATAATTTGTCCGTTTCTGTGTACCCCTGTCATAATTTGTTCGTGTCTGTTTGTGACTGTATCATAATTTGTACGTTTCAGTGTGCCCCCATCATAATTAGTGCGTTTCTCTGTGCCCCTATCATAATAAGTCCGTTTCGCTGTGCCACAATCATGATTAGTCTGTTTCTCTGTGCCTCTGTCATAATTTCTTCTTCGTTTCAGTATGCCCTTATCATTATTAGTCCGTTTTCTTTGTGTCCCTATCATAATTTGTTTCTGTTTGTCCCTATTATAATTTGTCCGTTTCTATGTGCCTGTATCATAATTTGTCCGTTTCTGTGAGCCCCTAATATAATTAGTCCGTTTCTCTGTGTGCCCCTGTCATAATTTGTCCGTTTCTGTGTGCCCCTGTCATAATTTGTCCGTTTCTGTGTGCCCCTGCCATAATTTGTCTGTCTCTGTGTGCCACTGTCATAATTTGTCCGTTTCTGTGTGCCCCCTGTCATAGTCTGTCCGTTTCTGTGTGCCCCTATCGTAATTTGTCTGTTTCCATGTTTCCCCATCATAATTTGTCCGTTTTCATGTGTCCCTATCACATTGTGTCTATTTCTGTGTGCCCCTAATATGACTTGTCGTTTCTGTGTGCCCCTATCATCATTTGTCCGTTTCTGTGTGCCCCTATCATAATTTGCCCGTTTCTGTGTGCCCCTATCATAATTTGTCCGTTTCTGTATGCCCCATCTTATTTGACCGTTTCTGTGTACCACTGTCTCTGTTTCTCCATGTTTGTGTGTCCTTTTCTCTATTTGTCCGTCTATGTATGGCTCTGTCTTTATTTTTCCGTGTCTGTGTCCACCTCTATTTGTCCGTCTGTATATGCTCCTGTCTCTGTTTACATCGTCATTACGTGTCGTTCTTTCTATCTATCTGTCTCGGTGTGTTCCTGTCTCTATTTGACCATTTTCCTTTCTGCCCTCATCTCTGTTTGTCGGTTTGTTTTGTTTTTGTTTGTGTTTATTTAGTTCAAGTTGTTCACAGCCCAGCTGAACACACGATGGGGGGAGGGGGGGGGGGGGGGGGGGGGGGGGGGGGGGGGGGGGGGGGGGGGGGGGGGGCAGTTATCAGATTTGTTCGTCCCTTTTTGTCTCTTTTGTTCTCTTTTGTTTCATTTTGTGGTTTGTCCGTCCTTCTCTCTCTCTCTCTCTCTCTCTCTCTCTCTCTCTCTCTCTCTCTCTCTCCCCTCTCCCCTCCCTTGTCGCTGTTTGTCCGTTTCTGTATATTCCGGTCTCTGTCTGTCTGGCTTTGTGTGCCTCTTTCTTTTGAGTGTTCGTCTCTTTGCCGCCCTCTGTCCCCCTCTCTCTTTCTCCATGTATCCCTGTCTCTATTTGTTCGTGTGTATGTATCCCTGTCTCTATTTGTCCGTCTGTGTGTATCCCTGCCTCTGTTTGTTCGTCTGTGTGTATCCCCGTCTCTATTTGTCCGTCTGTATGTATAATTGTCTCTGTTTGTCCGTCTGTATGTATCCCTGTCTCTATTTGTTCGTGTGCATGTATCCCTGTCTCTATTTGTCCGTCTGTGTGTATCCCTGTCTCTGTTTGTCCGTCTGTATGTATCCCTGTCTCTATTTGTCCGTCGTCTGTATGTATACTTGTCTCTGTTTGTCCGTCTGTATGTATCCCTGTCTCTATTTGTTCGTGTGTATGTATCCCTGTCTCTGTTTGTTCGTGTGTATGTATTCCTGTCTCCATTGTCCGTCTGTGTGTATCCCTGTCTCTGTTTGTCCGTCTGTGTGTATCCCTGTATCTGTTTGTCCGTCTGTATGTATCCCTGTATCTGTTTGGTCATCTGTATGTATCCCTGTCTCTGTTTGTTTGTATGTATGTATCCCTGTCTCTATATGTGCGTCTGTTGTATCCCTGTCTCTGTTTGTCCGTCTGTATGTATCCCTGTCTCTGTTTGTCCGTCTGTATGTATCCTTGTCTCTGTTTGTTCGTCTGTATGTATCCCTGTTTCTGTTTGTCCGTCTGTATGTATCCCTGTCTCTATTTGTCCGTCTGTATGTATCCCTGTCTCTGTTTGTCCGTCTGTATGTATCCCTGTCTCAGTCCATCTGTGTGTATCTCTGTCTCTGTTTGTCCATCTGTATGTATCCCTGTCTCTGTCCGTCTGTATGTATCCCTGTCTCTGTCCGTCTGTATGTATCCCTGTCTTTGTTTGTCCGTCTGTATGTATCCCTGTCTCTGTTTGTCCGTCTGTATGTATCCCTGTCTCAGTCCATCTGTGTGTATCTCTGTCTCTGTTTGTCCGTCTGTATGTATCCCTGTCTCAGTCCATCTGTATGTATCCCTGTCTCTGTCCGTCTGTATGTATCCCTGTCTCTGTGTGTCCGTCTGCACATGCTACTGTCACTATTTGTTCTTCTCCAAGTGTCCCTGACTTTTACATATTTATGCATCTTTAATGAAGTGTCTGTGTCCCTACTTAACAAGTCTCTTTGAGTCCTTTCCTCCCCATACCCCCATCTCTATTTGGCTCTCTCTCTCTAAATCCTTGTTTCCATCTGTCTGTCTGTATCTGCTTCCGTCTCTGTTTGTCCGTCTCTACGTGTCCCTGTTTTCTATGTGTTCGTATCCACGTGTCCTCGTTTCTGTCTCCCCGTCTCTATGTATTCTTGTCTCTGTTTGACTGTCTTTATATCTCTTTGTCTCTGTTTGTCCGTCTTTATATCTCTTTGTCTCTGTTTGACCGTCTTTATATCTCTTTGTCTCTGTTTGACCGTCTTTATATCTCTTTGTCTCTGTTTGTCCGTCTTTATATCTCTTTGTCTCTGTTTGTCCGTCTTTATATCTCTTTGTCTCTGTTTGACCGTCTTTATATCTCTTTGTCTCTGTTTGTCCGTCTTTTATATCTCTTTGTCTCTGTTTGACCGTCTTTATATCTCTTTGTCTCTGTTTGACCGTCTTTATATCTCTTTGTCTCTGTTTGACCGTCTTTATATCTCTTTGTCTCTGTTTGTCTGTCTTTATATCTCTTTGTCTCTGTTTGACTGTCTTTATATCTCTTTGTCTCTGTTTGTCCGTCTTTATATCTCTTTGTCTCTGTTTGACCGTCTTTATATCTCTTTGTCTCTGTTTGACTGTCTTTATATCTCTTTGTCTCTGTTTGTCCGTCTTTATATCTCTTTGTCTCTGTTTGACTGTCTTTATATCTCTTTGTCTCTGTCCGTCTTTATATCTCTTTGTCTCTGTTTGACCGTCTTTATATCTCTTTGTCTCCTTTGTCTTTATATCTCTTTGTCTCTGTTTGACCGTCTTTATATCTCTTTGTCTCTGTTTGACCGTCTTTATATCTCTTTGTCTCTGTTTGTCCGTCTCCAAGTGTGCCAGTCTTTTTTTTCTTCTGTATGCATCTCTGTCTCTATTTGTCCGTCTCTATCTTAACCAGTCTCTATTTGTCCGTCCCTATGTGTTCTGGTCTCTAAATTCCTTCTCTATATATCCTAGTTTCCGTTTGTCCGTCTCTATGTGACTCGTCCGCTATTTTTCTTTTTTTTATGTATTCTGTCTCTATGTATATCTGGTGTCTATTTTTCTTCTCTATGTGTGTCTCTCTCTGTTTGTCCATCTTTATGTGTGCCGGTGTCTACTTTTCTTCTCTATGTATCCCATTCTCTCTACTTAACCTTCCCTATGTGTCGTGGTCTCTAAATTCCTTCTCTACATATTCTTGTTCCATTTTTCCGTCACTCTGTGTCTTGTTCTCTATTTTTGTTCTATGTGTATCCCTGTCTTTATTTGTCCGTCTGTATGTGTCTCGGTCTCTAAATTCCTTCTCTGCATATCCCTGTTTATATTGTCTGTCTCTATTTGTCCCGGTCTTCATTTTTCTTCTCTATGCATCTTTGTCTCTATTTGTCCGTCTCCATGTTTCCCGGAGCTATTTGTCCATCCCTATGTGTCCTAGTCTCTACATTCCTTCTCTTTATATCCTTGTTTCCATTTGTATCCCTGTCTCTATGTATCCTTGTGTCTATTTTTCCTCTCTGTGTGTCCCTGTGTCTATTTGTCCGTCTTTATGTGTCCCGGTCTCTATTTTCCTTCTCTATGCATCTCTGTCTCTATTTGTCCGTCTCTCTATGTTTCCCGGTCTCTATTTGTCTGTCGCTATGAGTCCTGCTCTCTAAATTCCTACTCTATATTACCCTGTTTCCCTATATTCCTTCTCTGTGTGTCTCGTTCTCTATTTTTCTTCTCTATATATCCCTATCTCTATTTGTTCGTCCTTATGTGTCCTGGTCTCTAAATTCCTTCTCTATGTATCCCTCTTTCCGTTTGTCCGTCTCTAATTGTCCCAGTCTCTATTTTCATCTCTATATATCTCTGTTTCTATTTGTCTGTCTCTATGTGTCTTGGTCTCTACTTTCTTCTCTCATGTATGGCTGTCTTTATTTTCTGTCTCTATGCATCCCTGTCTACAGTCCTTTTTCTATGTGTCGCGGTCTCTATTTGTCCGTCTCTATGTGTTGCGGTCTCTATTTTCATATCTATGTATCCCTATCTCTATTTGTTCATCCTTATGTGTCCTGGTCTCTAAATTCCTTCTCTATCTATCCCGGTATCCATTTGTCCATCTCTATGTGTCCTGGTCTCTATTTTCTTTCTTATCTATATCTGTCTGAATTTATCCATCTCTGTGTGTCCCAGTCTCTATTTTCATCTCTATGCATCCATGTTTTAATATGCCCATCTCGTTGTGTCTCTGTCTCTATTTTCATGCCTATGTATCCCTGTTTATATATGTCCATCTCTATGTGTCTTGGTCTCTTCTCTTCCTTATGTATCTCTTTCTCTATTTGTCTGTCTCTATGTGTCCCAGTCTCTATTTTCTTCTTAATCTATCCCTGTCTCTATTTATCCGTCTCTATGTGTCCTGGTACCTATGTTCTTCCTTACGTATCTCTGTCTCCATTTGTCCATCTCTATGTGTCCTGGGCTCTACTTTCTTCTCAATGCATGGCTGTCTCTATTTGTCCATCTCTACGTGTCCCCGGTCTCCATTTTTGTTCTCAATGTGTCCCTGTCTCTGTTTGTTCGTCTCTATGTGTCCTGGTCTCTATTTTCATCTCTAGGTATCCCTGTTTTTATTTGTCCATCTGTATGTGTCTGGCCTCTATTCTCTTCCTTATGTATCTCTGTCTTTATTTGTCTGTTTCTACGTGTCCCGGTCTCCGTTTTTTTCTCTACGTGTCGCTGCCTCTATTTGTCCGTCTCTGTGTGTTTCGGTCTATATTTTAATCTCTATGTATCCCTGTCTCTATTTGTTCGTCCTTATGTGTTCTGGTCTCTAAATTCCTCTCTATGTATCCCCGTTTCCCATTTTGTCCGTCTCTAATTGTCCCAGTCTCTATTTTCATCTCTATGTATATCTTTTTCTATTTGTCTGTCTCTATGTGTCCTGGTCTCTACTTTCTTCTCAATGTATGGTGGCTGTCTCTATTTGTCCGTCTGTATGCATCCCAGTCTCCATTTTTTTTCTCTCTGTGTCCCTGTCACTATTTTGCCGTCTCTATACATCACAGTCTCCATTTTTTTCAATATGTGTCCTGGTCTCTATTTTCCTCCTCTATGTATTCCTATCTCTATTTGTCCATCTGTATGTGTCCTGATCTCTGTTTTTCTTCTCTGTGTTTCCCTATCTCTGTTTGTCTGTCTTTATGTGTCCCGGTCTTTATTTCCTTCTCAATATCTCCTTAACTTTTTCCTTTTCTATATATCCTGGTCTCTTTTTTTTCTTTGTTATGTATCCCTGTCTGTATTTGTCTGTATGTATGTGTCCTGGTCTCTATTTTCTTTGTTATGTATCCCTGTCTGTATTTGTCTGTATGTATATGTCCTGGTCTCTATTTTTCTTTGTTATGTATCCCTGTCTGTATTTGTCTGTCTGTATGTGTCCTGGTCTCTATTTTTCTTTGTTATGTATCCCTGTCTGCATTTGTCTGTATGTATGTGTCCTGGTCTCTATTTTCTTCCCTATTTGTCTCTGTCTCTATTTGTCTGTTTCTGTGTGTGCCATCTCTATTTTTCTTCTTTACTTCTTTATTTGTCTGTCTGATTGTGTCCTGGTCTCTATTTTCTTCTCTATGTATGTATACCTGTCTCTGGTTGTCCACCTCTATGTGTTCCTGTCTGTATTTTTCTTCTTTATGTATCCCCGTCTCTGTTCATCCATTTCTATATATCCTGGTCTCTATTTTTCTTCTTTATGTATCCCTGCCTCTATTTGTCCGTCTCTATGTGTCCCGGTCTCCGTTTTTTTTTTTTCTCTATCTATCCCTGTCTCTATTTGTCCATCTCTAGGGGCTCCAATCTCTGTGTTTCTTCTCTCGGTGTAAAGCCTGTCTTTATTTATCCATCTCCATGTGCTCTGGACTCTTTTTCTTCTCTATGTAGATCCTTCTTTATTTGTCCATTTCATTGTGTCCTGATCTCTGTTTTCTTCTCTATGTATCCCCGTCTCTATTTGTCTCTATGTGCTCTGATCTCTATTTTTCTTCTCTATGTGTCCTTATCTGTCAGTCTCTAAGTGTCCTGATCTCTGTTTTCTTCTTAATGTATAACCTGTCTTTATTCATA
>JADBJO010019054.1:32500-34039 GCA_016801955.1 Conus betulinus | reverse complement strand
AGTCATGTGAACTGATCAACCCGGATTTTAGCAGTGGTGGGTATAACGGTTCTCTGATGAGCCATGATCGTGGGCCACACACTCAGGCGGTAAAGCCAAGATCATGGCCCATGGCAGTCACGCGGTGTGAAGGATGGCAAGTCAAATTTTCGTAGCCAGTCCTCGTAATAAAACCTTTTTATCTATATTTTTAACATCTTTTGTAGCTGTTCTCTGTACTCTTTCGATTGCACGGAGACTGTCGTTTAAGAAAAGGATTCCAAATTATGTTTTCATACTCAAGATGTGGCCGTACCAAACAAGTGTACTATAGTCTTTTAGATTTATGAATAACTCGTTATTTAAATTTTTAAAACTCCTTCTAATCAAGCCCAGCAGATCCTATTGGCTTTTATTTATTGCTGTTGTAATATGCTTGTCAGATTTGAGTTTTGAATCAAAT
Source organism: Conus betulinus (assembly GCA_016801955.1). NCBI lineage: Eukaryota > Metazoa > Mollusca > Gastropoda > Neogastropoda > Conidae > Conus > Conus betulinus. The sequence continues at coordinate 33,597 of JADBJO010019054.1, read as the reverse complement.
ATCACTCCTAAATCCTTTTCCTCTGTACAAGTATTAGAAAACATGCTTGGATGTGCCATGAGTTATTTCATATCCTTTGGATTATCATACCGTGTGTGCATAACCTTGCATTTCCCAGCATTAAAGTATAGATTCCACTTCTCTGACCATTGTATGAGTGTATGTATACCATTTTGCCAGTATATCTGAATTCTGGGAACAATTATACACTTTAGTATCAGCTGCAAATATCTTGCATGTACTCTGTATGTCATCTGGGAGATCATAAAATTGTAAGAAGTACTGGGCCCAGGATACTTCCCTGGGGAATACCACTTAAAAACATCAATGTTTGAGGACTGTTTTGTTCCCACCCGCACCCTTTTAGATCTTCCCTTCAAAAAGTTTTTCACCCACTGTAGTAAATTTCCTGTTGTCCCCATAAGCGTTTCTTCCATTTTAAGAAGTAGTCAAATGCCTTTCTAAAATCTTGTAAAATGATATCAAATATGCCTCTTTGTCTTCTAAAAGTTGTGTAAAAATCGTCCATCGCATTCTAACAACTGGGTCATGCACAAACGCCTTGTCCTGAACCCCGTGTTTGCACTCTGTGAAAAGATTGAAATCTGTCATGTGTTTAACCACAGCGTCCCTCACAAACTGCTCTAAAATTTTGCATAATGTACATGTCAGGCTCACTGGTCTATAATTATGAGGGTTGGTTCTTGTGCCCTTTTGTAGATAGCAGTGGTCAACCTTAGCTGTTTTCCAATCTGATGGGAGTTCCCCAGCTTCTAAGCTTTTATTGAATATAGTTGTAAGAGTAATGGCTAGTTACTGATATAGCTCCTTGAGCACTCTGGCTGGAACCGTATCTGGCCCTTAGCCTTGTTTACATCCACATTTTTCAGTTTACTTTTCACAACTTTCCACAGTAATAACTATGTCTGAACTATATGCAGGAGCCTCCTGAGCAATTAGAGGTAGCTTGTCTGTATTTTCTTTGGTAAACACACTAGCAAAGTACTCATTCAAGACATTGGCTTTGTCCTAATCATTGGTAACCATGTTACCTTGGTTATCTTTCAATGAGCTAACTCCAGAACACATTTTAAGTT
>JADBJO010019054.1:2500-27500 GCA_016801955.1 Conus betulinus | reverse complement strand
AGCGAGTCCTTTTACACCCATTTTTCACTTTCTAAAGGTGAAGAAGCTCTGTGGTGCATTCCTGTCCTGTATCACTGACAGTGAAACATATTCTATTGGAGTGTTGGGACTTGCATGATGTGAGACATAAACACTTACAGCAGATTCCATGAAAACTTTTTCAGAGATGTCCCACCTGATGTGTTCTTTGCATTTCTGAAAGAGATCAACATTTTTCATGTGATTTAAGATTTTGATGAAGAAAGATTTTTAGCCAAGTTTCCAGAGTGTTTTTAGAAGGGTGATGTAAAGGGTTGTGTGAATGATTTTTTTTTTTCTGAAATGACTTGTGGGTTGACTTCAAGACGGTGAGCCCTGATATGGCCTTTGCAGTCGGCTGGGCTATGTGCAACATTACCTTACCTACCTTCTTCAGGAACAGTGAATGTTGACTGGAACTATGGCCTGCCAGACTGTTTCCATTATTTGCTGTTTCTTTTAAAAAATTTCCACACAAGACATTGTCCTCATTTCACATGTGTAGAGGAATGTGGGGAGAACAACTGCTCTGTACACCTTCAGTTTGGTCTCTAGACTGATGCGTCTTCTGTTCCAAACATTGGTGTGTAGTCTGCGGAAAGTTGCACTTGCTTTTCCAGTTCTGATTGTCACTTAATTGTCGATGGTTACATTCTGGGACAGTGTGCTGCCAGGTGGATTCTGGGACAGAAACTACTTAGAAGTGGTCAAAACTGGTGAAGGCCCTGGTTTGGAAGTGGTCAAACTGGTGAAGGCCCATGGTTTTAATAGTGTGGGCAATGTCAGTCACAGGCTGACACAGTGATAGGAACACTGTCTCAGGTCATCTTGACACTGACATTGTTCAGGTTGTCAGGGTTAGCATATATATTCATCACACTTGATTAAATCGGAGATTTAAAAAAAAAAAAAAAAAGAAAAGTGGAAATTGGATCATAAAGTTGCAAGCAAAAAGATAACCTAAGGGGTGCATTCGCTTGTTTCATTATTTTTTTTTTCATAATCATGCATAGATGCAGCTTGGAATCTTCTGTTTAGTGCTGAATATGGTTGTTAAAAGTAAAATGGTTTGCAGGGTTAGTAAACTTGCCAACCAGGGCTTTACATCCTTGAAAGTGTTAAGTGGGGCCCTCAACAGAAAATTCTGATTGGGGGTGGAGGTGAAGGATGGGGGGGGGGGGGGATTCACATGCATTCTGCTCTATGAAAAAAAAAAAGCAGCATATGACTCCGTATATGTGTGTTTTGTCATTGTATGTCTTTGCTGTGTGTGGAAAGTTCTGTTTGTTTTAAATTGTTTTCAGCTGGGATGTGTCAGTCCTGCTCACCACCATGGAACTGGATGCTTCACTGGCAATCTGCTTATGATCACTGCTGACTGGATTGACACACAAAGAAATGCATCGGCTTGGTGAATCTGTTGATTACCAGTTGATAGGACTAACACAAAAGAATGCATTGGCTTGGTGAATCTGCTGATTACCAGTTGATAGGTCTAACACAAAGAAATGCATCGGGCCTGGTGAATCTGCTGATTACCAGTTGATAGGATTACTACACAAAGAAATACATCGGCCTGGTGAATCTGCTGATTACCAGTTGATAGGATTGCCACACAAAGAAATACATTGGCCTGGTGAATCTGCTGATTACCGGTTGATAGGATTGCCATACAAAGAAATGCATCATCCTGGTGTATCTGCTGATTACCAGTTGATAGGATTGCCACCAAAGAAATGCATCATCCTGGTGAATCTGTTGATTACCAGTTGATAGGATTGCCATATAAAGAAATGTATCTGCCTGGTGAATCTGCTGATTACCAGTTGATAGGATTGCCACACAAAGAAATGCATCGGCCTGGTGAATCTGCTGATTACCAGTTGATAGGATTGCCACACAAAGAAATGCATCGGCCTGGTGAATCTGCTGATTACCAGTTGATAGGATTGCCACACAAAGAAATGCATCATCCAGGTGAATCTGCTGATTACCAGTTGATAGGATTGCCACATCAAGAAATGAATCTGCCTGGTGAATCTGCTGATTACCAGTTGATAGGATTGCCACACAAAGAAATGCATCGGCATGGTGAATCTGCTGATGATACCAGTTGATAGGACTAACACAAAGAAATGCATCAGCTTGGTGAATCTGCTGATTACCAGTTGATAGGACTGACTGACAAAGAAATGCACCACAGCAAATTTTGAAGAATTCAGTGTCAGTCAATGAACTTGACCAAGTAGCAATGTTAAAAAACTTTAAGGTCATTCCCCTCTTAACTGCAAGGAAAGTCCTGTTGACAGCGGGAAAGGACTATGCCCCGGGATTCTCTTCAGAGAGCACGTAAGACCTCACGGCGAAAGCTTGGCCGTGTCTGGAGTTGTACTGTCTTCATCTGTCAGATGAACCGCAGCACATGCGGCTGTGGGATGCACAGGGCAGTTGCTTGGTGGTGGCATTTTTTGTTTTTGCTGGTGAGCTCTGCTGTCCCCTCCGCTGGAGGTTCTGTCATGTCACACATCCAGTGGCCATTGCACAATGGGCATCTGCTGGGGAGCAGTTATGTTCCTTGCAATCTGAATGGGCAATTCCATTCAGATGTCAGGAACTAACTGCCCCCGCAGATGCCATGTGCAATGGCCACTGGATGTGACATGACAGAACCTCCAGCGGAGTGTTCCCATGGGTGTATCAGCCCCTATTTCATGACAGCAGAGCTCACCAGCAAAAACAAAAAATGCCACCACCAAGCAACTGCCCTGTGCATCCCACAGCCGCATGTGCTGCGGTTCATCTGGACAGATGAAGACAGTACAACTCCAGACACGGCCAAGCTTTCGCCGTGAGGTCTTACGTGCTCTCTGAAGAGAATCCCGGGGCATAGTCTTTCCCGCTGTCAACAGGACTTTCCTTGCAGTTAAGAGGGGAATGACCTTAAAGTTTTTTAACATGCTACTTGGTCAAGTTCATTGACTGACACTGAATTCTTCAAAATTTGCTGTGGTGCATTTCTTTGTCAGTCAGTCCTATCAACTGGTAATCAGCAGATTCACCAAGCTGATGCATTTCTTTGTGTTAGTCCTATCAACTGGTAATCAGCAGATTCACCATGCCGATGCATTTCTTTGTGTGGCAAATCCTATCAACTGGTAATCAGCAGATTCACCAGGCAGATTCATTTCTTGATGTGGCAATCCTATCAACTGGTAATCAGCAGATTCACCTGGATGATGCATTTCTTTGTGTGGCAATCCTATCAACTGGTAATCAGCAGATTCACCAGGCCGATGCATTTCTTTGTGTGGCAATCCTATCAACTGGTAATCAGCAGATTCACCAGGCCGATGCATTTCTTTGTGTGGCAATCCTATCAACTGGTAATCAGCAGATTCACCAGGCAGATACATTTCTTTATATGGCAATCTATCAACTGGTAATCAACAGATTCACCAGGATGATGCATTTCTTTGTGTGGCAATCCTATCAACTGGTAATCAGCAGATACACCAGGATGATGCATTTCTTTGTATGGCAATCCTATCAACCGGTAATCAGCAGATTCACCAGGCCAATGTATTTCTTTGTGTGGCAATCCTATCAACTGGTAATCAGCAGATTCACCAGGCCGATGTATTTCTTTGTGTAGTAATCCTATCAACTGGTAATCAGCAGATTCACCAGGCCGATGCATTTCTTTGTGTTAGACCTATCAACTGGTAATCAGCAGATTCACCAAGCCAATGCATTTCTTTGTGTTAGTCCTATCAACTGGTAATCAACAGATTCACCAAGCCGATGCATTTCTTTGTGTGTCAATCCAGTCAGCAGTGATCATAAGCAGATTGCCAGTGAAGCATCCAGTTCCATGGTGGTGAGCAGGACTGACACATCCCAGCTGAAAACAATTTAAAACAAACAGAACTTTCCACACACAGCAAAGACATACAATGACAAAACACACATATACGGAGTCATATGCTGCTTTTTTTTTTAGAGCAGAATGCATGTGAATCCCCCCCCCCCCCCCCCATCCTTCACCTCCACCCCCAATCAGAATTTTCTGTTGAGGGCCCCACTTAACACTTTCAAGGATGTAAAGCCCTGGTTGGCAAGTTTACTAACCCTGCAAACCATTTTACTTTTAACAACCATATTCAGCACTAAACAGAAGATTCCAAGCTGCATCTATGCATGATTATGAAAAAAAAAAAATAATGAAACAAGCGAATGCACCCCTTAGGTTATCTTTTGCTTGCAACTTTATGATCCAATTTCCACTTTTCTTTTTTTTTTTTTTTTAAATCTCCGATTTAATCAAGTGTGATGAATATATATGCTAACCCTGACAACCTGAACAATGTCAGTGTCAAGATGACCTGAGACAGTGTTCCTATCACTGTGTCAGCCTGTGACTGACATTGCCCACACTATTAAAACCATGGGCCTTCACCAGTTTGACCACTTCCAAACCAGGGCCTTCACCAGTTTGACCACTTCTAAGTAGTTCTGTCCCAGAATCCACCTGGCAGCACACTGTGCCAGAATGTAACCATCGACAATTAAGTGACAATCAGAACTGGAAAAGCAAGTGCAACTTTCCGCAGACTACACACCAATGTTTGGAACAGAAGACGCATCAGTCTAGAGACCAAACTGAAGGTGTACAGAGCAGTTGTTCTCCCCACATTCCTCTACACATGTGAAATGAGGACAATGTCTTGTGTGGAAATTTTTTAAAAAGAAACAGCAAATAATGGAAACAGTCTGGCAGGCCATAGTTCCAGTCAACATTCACTGTTCCTGAAGAAGGTAGGTAAGGTAATGTTGCACATAGCCCAGCCGACCGCAAAGGCCATATCAGGGCTCACCGTCTTGAAGTCAACCCACAAGTCATTTCAGAAAAAAAAAAATCATTCACACAACCCTTTACATCACCCTTCTAAAAACACTCTGGAAACTTGGCTAAAAATCTTTCTTCATCAAAATCTTAAATCACATGAAAAATGTTGATCTCTTTCAGAAATGCAAAAGAACACATCAGGTGGGACATCTCTGAAAAAGTTTTCATGGAATCTGCTGTAAAGTGTTTATGTCTCACATCATGCAAGTCCCAACACTCCAATAGAATATGTTTCACTGTCAGTGATACAGGACAAGGAATGCACCCACAGAGCTTCTTCACCTTTAGAAAGTGAAAAATGGGTGTAAAAGGACTCGCTCAGCAGCCTGTATGCAAACAGCTCAAGAGTGTTTTATCTTTACGGCCGCTCTCAGAACATGGTAAAAACACTTTCAGGTTCGAACAGATCTGAAATACCTTGTTATCCGTCTGCTAGTACCATTCCCCTTGCCAAAGGTCTTTGACATAAACCTGGCCTTCAGGTCTCAAATCAGAGTAAGGGGTAGACAATCTGCTCAACTCTTTTCAAACTTTGTGGCACTCTTGGCAAGTTCATTTCAACCACCTGATTTCCTCAAATGCTCACATGGCTGCGTGCATGCGTGTGTGTGTGTGAGTGTGAGGGCAAAGGTTTGAGTGAGTGAGTATATGTGTGTGTGTGTGAGATGTGAGTGAGTGAGTGTGCGCGCAGTGTGCACGAGTTGAAAAAAAAAAAAATCTAGAAGGTTAAAGTAAAAAGCAAGTAAAAGGATACAGTTGATGGTGGTCTGGAAATCCTCCAAGCAGACATTGCATACGACAGTTCCTGTGTTGCGTGACCGATCCCTGGAACAAAGAAAGAAAGCATGTTTCCCATACATGTCTCAATGGTTTTAGCAATCAGTGGGCTTAGTAGGTATATATATATATATATATATATATATATAATATATCATATATATATATATGCATACATACATACACACACATATATATACATGTATATATACAGTACACACACACACACACACACACACACACACACACACACACCCACACACACACACACACACCCACACATACTCACACACATACACACACGCACACGCACACACACACACACACATGCACCAAGAAATTCTGATAAACAGGAGGATTAACATTATAATAACAAGCAAGAACAGATTACACAGCATACTTCAGTTTAAAACTGTATAATGACCCCTCTCTCTGTCTTCCATCTATTGATATTATTCAAATCTATTCACACTTCTTAACAAAGCTACTTGAAAAATAAAACATAAAAAAAAAAAAAAAAAAAATTTTAACACATCTTTTTTTTAGGGCCAAGGTAGGTCCAGCTCCAGCAGTCCAAACTTCCTCATCCTTATATATGGCGTGCTATGGATTTGCATGGTAGATTACCTGCATGCAGTCAAAATAATCAGTTCAAAAACCAATATACCATTTGGATGAAGTCTTGTTGTACTGACTGAACACACCAGTGTGCTGCAGCATTTTCAAAAGCTGTAAGCATCACAAGCACTAACAATACAAACAGCACAGAAAGAAATGTCCCAACTCTGTGTGTGTGTGTGTGTGTGTGTGGTGCATGTGTGTGTGTGTGTGGTGTGTGTTGTGTGTGTGTGTGTGTGTGTGTGTGTGTGTGTGTGAGTGTGTGTGTGCGTGTGTGTGTGTGTGTGTGTGTGAGTGTGTGTGTGTGTGTGTGTGTGTACGTTTGTGTGTGCATGCATGTGTGCATGCGTGTGTGTGCACATGTGTGCATCTACTATGAGTATTTTGTTATGAACGATCTAGGGAGCACAAGCTTTAAAAGTCAGGACACACACACACAAAAGCTACTCACAGTTTGACTTCACAAGACTTCTCGTGGTTACAAAAGGGACAGTTGAAGAGTGGTATCCAAGGGCTCTATGGCTTTACGTTTTGGAGGTGGCTTTCTGGCCTTCTTTCTGCGACCCATTGCTGCAGCTGTGGCACACCTGCAACAAGGTTCAGGAAAAACTCATAATTCTAAATCTGCATTCCCAATGGTGCAATCAATATGACGAAAAATCTACACATCACATGATGACCATCAGCCATGGCAATGTGGTTAGCATCGTGGACTCCTGACTGGGAGGTTGTGGGTTTCAATTCCCATCAGAACCCATGTGGGATTTTTCTTTCCCGACCAGCTCCTATCCAGAGTCGAGTTTGCTACAGGGCTCAGTTGGGAAGACTGGGACCACACAGCCCAGTTTCATCCGCTACATGGATGTGTCTCTGAGATCGAGAGTGTTGCTTAAATTTCCTGACCAACACTGCAGGTGTCTGTATCTCTCAGGCCTTGATGATGCCAGGAGATATTATGAAAGTAAGCGTGAAGTACAGCCCTGTCATGTAGTCCCAGACCGGAATGGAAATCCATGGCATCATCTTCATCATCCTCATTTTCAACGATCTGCAGTTAAAAAAAAAAGTATCAAATCCTGTGGTCCTTCATGCCTTGCTCTCATGTTGACCTCACTGTTAATGTCATCTCCATCTCTATGGCCTTCGTTTGATTCCATTGGGGTCACCATTGGGGTCACCCACATTGGCAAGTTCATGGGGGCTGTTGTTGGATGGACATGGTGGTGCCCTCCAGAGGGACAACTCACTTATGCCAGCTCCATGACTCAGCAATTACTGTCGTCAGTAGTGGGCTTAGTATGTGGTGTCCTGCATGTTAAATCAGAACAGGCGCCACTGAACACCACCAAAGTGACTCGGCAGCAGTGCGGTGTCTCCTCTGGCTGGTTGCCTCTTGATAACTTGACACTGACTGCTCTCTCAAAGGATGGAGAAGGGATAGCTGAGAAAAAGGCAAACTTGGTGAGGAAGGGAGAGACTGGTGAGTGTGAGTGAGTGAGTGAGTGTGTGTGTGTGTGTGTGTGTGTGTGTGTGTGTGTGTGTGTGTGTGTGTGTGTGTGTGTGTGTGTGGTGTGTGTGTGATAGAGTTCATATTCTTAGTAGTTAAGCCCACCCACAAGTCATAATTAGCTCTCTCGCTATTTGTATTGTGTGTGTGTGTGTGTGTGTGTGTGTGTGTAGTGTGTGTGTGTGTGTGTGTGTGTGTGTGTGTGGCGCGTGCGTGCGCGCGCATTGTAAACAGAAGAAAAGTCGATGATAGTATTGGGGGGGGGGGGGGGACAGACAGACAGACAGACAGACAGAGAGACAGGACAGACAGAGACAGAGAGAGAGAGAGAGAGAGAGAGACAGAGAGAGTCAATATATAGTTTCAAATGTATGGTAATATCTTTATTTCTATTGAAAGTCTTACACTCCTGTCCTGATTTCTATGTTTTCTGCGGTGCAACATCTAGGTTAGTATGATTATAAATAGCTCATGAAAATGTGAGATGATGAGAAGATGTGTGCGTGTGTGTGTGTGTGTGTGTGTGTGTATACATGCATATGTGTGGTGTGTGTGTGTGGTGTGTGTGTGTGTGTGTGTGTGTGTGTGTGTGTGTACATGTCAGTACAACCTTGAATTAATGTGACAATAAATTGGTTTCAGTCAGTGTGTGGGTGCGTGTGCGTGTGTCTGTACAATGTATGTGAGGTGGGGAATTTTTCTGGGACATTCTCTTATTTTTGTCCAAATCTACAAATTTTGCACATCTTAGTCTTGGGAAAAAAATTGAGGAAAACCCATTTCTGATATTTCTCTTCCGAGAATTTATTTTAATTTCCTGAAGATTCGGTTTGCACTTCACTTTCTATTATGATTTTTGTCACAATAATTCCAAATTCCAGAATTTACGTACTTCAGTATGAGCTGCAAGCAAACTAAGCATGGAGTTCACAGATATCAAGAGCTTTCTCTTGTATTCTGGATATTTGGGACAGCACATGTTAATTGTACAAGCATTGGAAAAAGAGTAACAAAGTATTTTGCCATGATTCTACTGCAGCTTGTTTTGGGCATTGGCTGTTATTGTTAAGACCATTTTGTAATCTCACGTGCAGTGTCAATACATGCCTGTGAAAAAATATTTATCTTTCGAAACTGGCAAGAGTTAATAGTAAAATTTTTACAGCTGTTCACAACTTAGACATAGATTATTTGTCTAACTGTACCTGCACACACACACACACACACACACACACACACACACACACACACACACACACACACACAGATGCACACTGCTCCACATCATCCACCCAACACCCCACGCCCCTGCATGCACTGCTATTACCCTCTTTCGCTTGTCCCTTCCCCCACATGCAAAACACAGACAACTGATGACATTTGTACCACAAAAACAGAGATTGGAAAGCGTTAAGCTGCACAGAGAAAGAGCCATGTACGACCATACCTTCACAAACTTATCACATGCGTGCAGGCACGCACACACACACACACACACCACACACACACACCACACACACCACACACACACGGGCGTGCATACATGCGCATTCGTGTGCACACCAAAATGTTCACCAATAAACTTCTTGAAATCTGCCATTTACATAAAATCACAAGGCAAACAATAGCTGTTTGTGGGTGGAAGCAGTCTTGTCTGGGGAATGAAAGTCACTGATGACAGTACAAGGGTGATTGGGATGGGGCGAGGTGGCACAGAGAGAGAGAGAGAGAGAGAGAGAGAGAGAGAGAGAGAGAGAGAGAGAGAAAGAAAGAAGACAGAGAAAGAAATGTAGGAACTTTTCACAACTTCTCATGTGCACACACATGGTGTGATCACAGAAAATTTGACGTGTTCTCAGAAATTTTTGTAAAATGATAAAATGAGTTCATGGAACGCGGTCAGCCTTCTCTTCTTTTTCTGTGAAGTTCGTGGTTCACACACACTTCAATATATAATACACACACCCCCTCCACACAAACAATCTGGGTGCTGATAAAGCTGAGCGGCTGTGCTGTCAGCGTAGCTACGAACAAAGTTAGTGGTGGGAGGTAGCACCACTAAAGTTATGTACTTATTTACAAACAAAATCTCTGTACGTAGTCGTCATGAAACATTTTTCACTGCTATTACAGTGCTATGAACTTTTTTTTTGCTGTAAACTTGTTCCTATCTGTAAAGAAAGCGTCATAAATCTGGCCCCTGATATATACTCAATTTCAGATGTTAAAATATACACAGCCTAAATGGCTGGGAGATGTCCCTTATTGATTTTGTAAATGATGAAATGTGTCGACTATGAGACTAATGAGAGAAAGAAAACTGGGATCACAGCCCAGCGGAAAAGTCAAAGGCAGATAAATGACTGCATAGAAGTAAGGAATCATTGCAGCAAGAAATTGAGGAGTGAGATGAAGGAACATGAAAAAGAAATCACCAAAAACTCTAAGCTAAATCAGAAAATGTTTTGGAAATATATAAACTCTAAAATTAAAATGTGTTCTGGAGTTAGCTCATTGAAAGATAACCAAGGTAACATGGTTACCAATGATTAGGACAAAGCCATGTCTTGAATGAGTACTTGCTAGTGTGTTTACCAAAGAAAATACAGACAAACTACCTCTAATTGCTCAGGAGGCTCCTGCATATAGCTCAGACATAGTATTACAGTGAAAGTTGTGAAAAGTAAACTGAAAAATGTGGATGTAAACAAGCTAAGGGCCAGATACGGTTCCAGCCAGAGTGCTCAAGGAGCTATATCAGTAACTAGCCATTACTCTTACAACTATATTCAATAAAAGCTTAGAAGCTGGGGAACTCCCATCAGATTGGAAAACAGCTAAGGTTGACCACTGTGCTATCTACAAAAAGGGCACAAGAACCAACCCTCATAATTATAGAGACAGTGAGCCTGACATGTACCATTATGCAAAATTTTTAGAGCAGTTTGTGAGGGACGCTGTGGTTAAACACATGACAGATTTCAATCTTTTCACAGAGTGCCAACACGGGTTCAGGACAAGGCGTTTGTGCATGACCCAGTTGTTAGAATGTGATGGACGATTTACACAACGTTTAGAAGACAAGAGGCATTTGATATATTTACATAGATTTTAAAAGGCATTTGACTCTGTGCTGCATGAAAGGCTACTTCTTAAAATGGAAGCTTATGGGACAACAGGAAATTTACTACAGTGGGTGAAAAACTTTTGAAGGGAAGATCTAAAAGGGTGCGGGTGGGAACAAAACAGTCCTCAAAAACATTGATGTTTTTAAGTGGTATTCCCCAGGGAAGTATCCTGGGCCCAGTACTTCTTACAATTTTAGGATATCCCAGATGACATACAGAGTACATGCAAGATATTTGCAGCTGATACTAAAGTGTATAATTGTTCCCAGAATTCAGATACACTGCAAAATGGTATACATACACTCATACAATGGTCAGAGAAGTGGAATCTATACTTTAATGCTGGGAAATGCAAGGTTATGCATGCACGGTATGATAATGCAAGGATATGGAAAATACTCGTGGCACATCCAAGCATGTTCTAAATACTTGTACAGAGGAAAAGGATTTAGGAGTGATATTTGATTCAAAACTCAAAATCTGACAAGCATATTACAACAGCAATAAATAAAGCCAATAGGATGCTGGGCTTGATTAGAAGGAGTTTTAACAAAATTAAATAAAGAGGTATTCATAAATCTATAGTACTATAGTTGTTTGGTACGGCCACATCTTGGTATGAAAACATAATTTGGAATCCTTTTCTTAAACGACAGTCTCGTGCAATCGAAAGAGTACAGAGAACAGCTACAAAGATGTTAACAATATAGATAAAAAGTTTTTATTACGAGGACTGGCTACGAAAATTTGACTTGCCATCCTTCACCGCTGACTGCCATGAGCCATGATCTTGGCTTATACCGCCTGAGTGTGTTGGGCCACGATCATGCTCAGATGAGAAACCGTTATACCACCACTGCTAAAAATCGGGTTGATCAGTTTCACGTGACTTGCTAGTATCCATTGTGCACCGACAAGCCTTGTCAGTCAGTTATCTCAAAGTTTTTTCGTTGGTTTTGACGGAAAATGAATTAATCAGCGGACCGAGTCGAGCAGGAGTTGCGTGGAAATGGCACGAGTGAAGAATCAGTTGCCGAAGGCAACAGTAACGAAGCGAAGCAGGTGAGTGGATAAACTTTGATTATTTTGTTTGTCGAGTGATGGAACACTGCCCGCGTGCAGTCATTGGTTATTTTACATTGTTGGTCCGCCACATGAAGGAAGGGGGGGATGGAGGGGGCAGGGTACATGGTTACTTACAGGAGTGATAGGCTTTGGCCTGATCAAGCTAGAAGATCGTTTCTGGTTGAGTTTGGTTGTTCTGAAAGCACTTTAGAGATGAATAAAAGTGTAAGTTTGAAGAGAACAATTTATAACTTTTGTTTTCTTATTTTTTTAGTTTGGAAAACAGTGTGGGCGAGTCACGAGTGGGCGTGTCTCCAATGAAAGCTATAGCCCTTCCCCTTCCTTATATGCTAGTGATTCAGATTTTATTCTTATTTATGATTTTATGCATGACTTCATTTTCATAGAATGAATTTATAAGTAATGCTGGTCATAGTTTTTTCTTTCTGAAAATCAGACTATTAGTGGGGAAACTGAGTCAAGCTCTCTGTAACAACTCTTGCACCATTATGAAACAATGAAATGAACAGAAGACTTGGGATATATGTTTCTGTGTTATCCAGAATCTGGAAGCACTACTGCAGAGGAGAGAGATGCTGAGAGTGGAAGGAGTTGAAGAAAAGAACAGCAGGAACTGTGCTGCTGGTCATCCTACTCATGTGCGCTCTGGCTGGGAATGTTTCTGGATGTGACGTGGGACTCTCTGCCCAAGTGCTTTTCAGCCTTCCACGGAAGACCAAGGCCCTAACTTTGTTCTGTGTCTTCCAAGGAACATGTTTCTTGTTTTCTCTCAAGTTTCAAGTGTTTTGACATTCAAGCTGGAAAAATGGGTGTTTCAAACAATGTGACTGACATTTTGGATTACCTTTTCGCCATTGTTCTGATTACACTGTGAAGGATATCTTCATCTGCCATCAGGATACTGTCTTGTAATTACATTTTTTCAGATTCCTCATTATCTCTTGTTTACAAAAACATATAGTTTTACCTATCTAGCTTCAAGACAAACCTGCACAAACCCCCACTTCCTTATACAGTGAAAATTTGACTGTCTGGATGCTGAATTATAGACCTGTACATCATTTGAGGCACAATTTATTATAATACATAGCTCAAGTCAGGGAATTATATTCTTTCCCATGTTTCCGCACATATTTGTCTTCATTTTAACCTCCAGTCTGAAGTGTTTAGGTAGTACAGAAGAAAAACTGTGTCTCTCCTAACATCTGACTTACTTTGCAAATAACTTTTTCAGAATTTCTCTGCGTATATTTTGAGGTCAGTCTCCAAGTAGGTACCACCTACAGTATTTTCAGTTATTATTCACTAGATTTTCTACAACATCTCTAGTTTCTAAAAATGTATAGGTTTGCATATCTAGTGCAAATAATATCTATGCAGAAGCCAAATTCTCAAGTGTGGTGTGTGACGAGTTTCCCGTCCTAGATTTTAACTACATTTCTTTAAAGGTAAAATTGATATAGCACTGTGAGGGTTAAAATATAAAAAGATTACGGGGAGATCTGATAAATGTTATAAGATTTTTCAAACTAACTGACAATACTAACAGAGGTTTGTTTCACTTGTCTAACGAAATAAGAACTCGTAACAGTGATCTTAAAATTCTAACTATGTACAAGCAGAAAAATCTTATGAAAAACTTTTTCTCTAACAGAGTCACCAAACATTGGAACAATCTTCCAGCACAAACTAAATTGGCCTCAGATATTAACAAATTCAAAAACCTAGACAGTGATACTAAAATTGCTCAGGTAAAGTACCTTCATGATTAGTGCATCAAATGGGATGCTTATATCACCACAGCAATTGTTAAATTAAGTTATTAAACCAAATAGAAGGACGCATTACGAGGCCGCAAGGCCTGGTCGTCCAATTGCCTGAACCTGACCTGCTTGAGTCCCACGTTTTCATCACTTTCCCCGGTTCCCGTTTCACTCCAGGTCTAATCCCACCTTATGGGAAAGTCAGTGGTTGACAGTGGGAAAGACTACAACTTTGGATTCTCTCTTGAGGGCACATAAGACCGTAGGCGAAAGCTTGGCTGTGTCTGGAGTTGCACTGTCTTCATCTGTCCGTGGGAAGGGTGGTTGGGTCTGTGGGGTGTGCTCGGCAGCTGGAGGTGGGTGTTTTTCGCCGGTGGGGCTCTGCACGGGCTGGTACACCCATGGGGATGCTACTTTTAGTTTAAGGCTGTTATGAGTTGCATCCTGTAGCCTGATTTACCTTTGTTCATAACTGAAAATACTGTTGGTAGTACCTACTTGGAGACTGACCTCTGTTCAGGAGCAGTTTTGTCTCTTGATATCTTCTTCAAATCTTCAAATCAAATGCCACGTCGTCTCCATAGACCTTAAGTGACTCGGGTGTGCGCAAAAAAAAAAAAAAGAAAAAAAAAGAAAAAAGAAAAAAAAAAAAAAGTCCTACCTCCTTATTTGAAAGACAGCATTCATACCACACCCCTCCCCACCTAACTTACCTACCAGCTAGCCTTAAAAAAAAAAAAAAAAACAAACACTAAGTGTGGAGCTGCAGGAAGGCTACCCACGTTCACCTTTTCAAGAGGGGTACCCCGCTCCCTATCCTGCCCCGAACAAGCATTAGGCTAGTCCAGGCCCACCAACCAACCAAATCTTAATAGAGTGTCCTGCGCGTGCCTGTACCCATTGTCAACACAGGGTGGTACAGGACTGCTCTGAAGGCAGGTGAGGACAGTGCTTCTCTGGGTCCTCCCCAGCACCTTCGGGCGTTTCTTTTTCTACCTTAAAATATCGGAGACGTAAACGTTAGTCTTGCCCAGTCAACAAAATATTCAGACCTTACCTCAATTTTATGCGTAATTTAGCAAGATACCTGGTGTCGCACGCGTTGTGTTCGTTTTTCCAACGGAAACGGAAGTGCTGAACAATTAAGTAGTAGGGGAAAACAAGTGCAGGAAACGGAAGTGCACAAACAAACACTTCAAAAGTAAGATTATATGTAAAGCAGCATGAAATCGAAGTGACGTGACTGCCAGCAGAAATTTTAAAAAAAAAAAAAAAAAGAAAAAAGAAAAAAAAAGGTACTATGCCATCGAACAAAGGAAATTGTCTTGTATTTGTTTGTTTCTTTCGTTCTGCAGTATAGTTACTTTATTTTAAGTTTGTTTTAATGAAGAAGTCAAATTACATATTTACGGGAGTAGGGTGAAGGCGAGAGAGCGGAGAGAGAGACAGAGAGAGAGAGAGAAGCTGATGATGAAGGTAGTGGTGGTGGTGGTGGTGTTGTGTGTGTGTGTGTGTGGTGTGTGTGTGTTGTGTGTGTGTGTGTGTGTGTGTTCTAATTGAGGTGGGGGAAGGGCAGAGGCATCAGATTTACATGGCCTTGCTCAAGCGTTCTTCCACAATACATTAAACATGCACCCAGTTTAAAAAAAAAAAAAATCGAAGAATTGAAGGGAAAAAACTGAGTTGAATGACTGATGCTGATTGAATGACACGAAAAATGACTTACCAGTGTAACGCAAACAGGCAACTCTTAGTCATTTCTACCCATGTAGGCTGCCCGTTGTGTAAACAAGAGTGTATACTGTAAAGAGCTTGGTCTCTGACTAAGGATAGGCGCTATATAAGAGTTCTGAATATGAACAACAATGATAATGATGACTGTCTTTGACGAAATGTTCAGTCTTTAGGGACTGTGAATTGAAGAACGAGAAATTATCCATCCTTCCGCACCCATCCTGGGCCTGGAAGATGAGTGACTGCTCGTTCTTCGTTTCTTCTCTTCTTCTTCTGTTATGTCCCCACACTCAACACTCTGATATTTTTTTTTTTTTTTTTTTTTTTTTTTTTTTGCCACAGAATAGCCTAGTGGGATTCCATGACGAGACTGCCCGACTTTCAACAACAACAACAACAAAAAATCCTTTTCTTTTCTTCTTTCTATGTCGGCTTGAAATCTTTGTCCTACATGCTGTTTGTTTTACTCGAAGAATCTTCAATCTTCAAATCTTCAAATCAATATTCACGTCGTCTCCATAGACTTTTAGTGCCTCGGGTGTGCGCATTTACAAAAACAAAAAAAAAAAAAAAAAAAACAAAAAAAAAACCAATGATAACAATAAAGAAGACCTTAGCGATCGAAACGTGTCGCGTTTTTGTCTTGCGTTGTGCTTAGTAGTAGTGGTAGGGACGTAAGTTATACATAGGCCGTTAAGCCTTTAAATGTCCCCTCTTGTTATTATACTTTAAAACAGGGTTGAAATGCATGCTAAATAAATTTTTTCTACTTATTCATCAAAGCTTCTAAAACTGTACTTTAAAATTCAAGTCTTCGTCCAGCAAATTCTTAAAAACATTAGTATTTTTAGCAAATTTAAGTGCAATTGGCAAATTGTTCCAGTTAACAATAACTCTATAACTGAATGTGAATCTCCCCATATTAGTATGACTCTGCTTAACAAATATCTTACCTTCCAATTTTCTTGTTCTATCTGTTTTAGCAGCTTCAAAAAATAGTCCCACTGTATGTCCGTTTGTTGGTGAATATTTTTGAACACTTCAATCAAATCCCCTCTAATACGTCTACCTTTTAAAGAGTGCAAATTTAAGTAATTTAATCTATCTGTATAAGACATGTTTGTACATTCTTGCAAGATTTTAGTAGCTCTTCTCTGTACTCTTTCGATTGCTATTGATTGTCTTTTCAAGTGTGGGTACCATATTATATTGCATATTCAAGATGTGGTCTAACCATAGCTTTATATAATTTTAGAAATGTTTCTTTGTTTAGGTAAATAAAGTTCTTTTTATAATCCGATCATTTGGTTTGCTTTATTTATACTCTTTTGAATATGAGTATCGAAAAGTAAATCTTTATCAAAGATTACACCAAGATCCTTTTCTTCCTCACATTTCTGTACCAGCCTAATTCCACCATCCATTTCATGTTATATTCATGTTCCGGATTGTTTTTGCCAACATGCAAAACTTTACATTTTTTCAACATTAAAATACAGATTCCACATGTCTGACCAGTCTTGGAGGCAATTTAAGTTTTCTTGCAAACTGTTATAGTTATCTGATTTGTCATGTATTTTTGTATCGTCAGCAAAAATTTTACAAAAACTATTCACCTCATCTGGAAGGTCATTTATAAAAATAGTAAACAATACAGTCCTAAAATGCTTCCCTTGGGGAATACCACTCATAACATCTTTCTCTGTCGACATACAATTACCCACTCTTACTCTTTGTTTTCTATTTGACAAAAAATCTCTAGTCCAGTTTAGCAACTTGCCTACTATACCATATGCTTCCATTTTTTTCAATAATCTCTCATGCGGAACTGTATCAAAAGCTTTACGAAAATCAAGGTAAATTATGTCAACAGAGCACTTATTCTCTAGCATGGTAACTAAATCTTCCATAACTTCAAGTAGTTGTGATATGCAAGACCTTTTTTTACGAAAGCCATGTTGGCATACTGCAAACAATTTATTATCAGTGAAGTGAGATACTATGACATCTCTTATGATGGATTCTAGCACTTTGCATGCTATACAGGTTAAGCTTACCGGACGATAGTTGCCTGGCTCAGATTTTGACCCTTTTTTTGAAAATAGCAGTAACTTCTGCTGATTTCCAATCGAGGGGTAATTTTCCCTGTCTCTAATGATTTATTATAAATCTTACTGAGTGGTACAGCTAACTCCTTACTTAATTCTTTTAGGACTTTAGGTGGTAATAAATCAGGTCCCTGCGCTTTAGATTGATTCAATTCAAACAACTTCTTCTCTACTGCAGCTGGAGTAATTATTATATCTGTAACTGAAATTCCATTAGATTTACTACATTCAATGAGATCAGGTATGTTGTTTGTATCTTCATTAGCAAAGACACTTGCGAAAAACTCATTCAACACTTCAGCTTTCTCCATATCTGACTCGGCCATCCCTCCTTTACCATCATTTAGAGTATTAACCCCTGTGTTTACTTTTGTACATTCTTGCACGTATTTCCAAAAACATTTGGGATTTTCTTTACATTGTTCTGCTATATTACGTTCATAAGCTTTTCTTGTTGATTTGATTTCATTTTTGCTCTTATTTCGCATTTTTGCATATTTACTGTAATCTTTCCCATCTTTCGTCAATAAATACCTTTGAAAAAGGTTATATTTCTTCTTAATCTTTTTAAGTACTTTGTCATTCATCCAAAGTGGTTTACTCATTTTGTTTTGGCTACATTTAATCTTTGGAATACATTCCTCCATACATTTTACGACTTCACATTTTGAAACATTCCACATTACCTCTGCATCCTCATCATTTGAAAGCAAGGAGTTGACACTCTCTGAAACATTTTCCGCATTTTATTATAGTCTCCTTTCTGTAAATTAAATTTATACTTAGGGTTTTCTTTAGTTTTCTCTTTAGGAACGTACAATTCAAATGTTAAAATCAAGTGATCACTTTTACCCAAGGGTCACTATATTCAATATCAGAGATCAAAGATTTTTCATTAACTAAAACTAAGTCATCAATTGTTGGCTTCTGTCCTTCCCGAACACGAGTTGGGCTCGTCACTTTCTGTATTAAAAAGGCATCTATAAAGTTTTCAATAACATCATTACTTTTTATCACCATTCCAAGTTCCATCTCATTTTACATCAGAAAATTAAAGTCACCAAATATACATATTTTTATTATAATTGCTCATTTTTTTCTGCTTTTAGCAAGTTAAAGAACGCACCACCTACATACTCACGCACCGCGTACATGCTTGTCCTTATTGTCTTGCGGAATCACAAACAATTCTTTAAAAGAAAGAAAAAAAAAAAAAAAAAAAAAGAAAAGAAAGAAAGAAAAGAATGAATGAAACAATAAGAATGACAGAAAACAGAAAAACCATCATGCAGGCAATGTTACGCTGTATATAATCAAGCAGTCTTGTAAATCTCTGAGTCGATAGATATAGTTATCAAAATTAAATGAAGCGGATGATAATAGAGTCTCCAAGTCCATGCAAGTTTGACATAAATTTGTTATAATTTATGCACAATTCATAAGTTTTACTTTGATCGGAGAGGTAATTATAATCAAAGTATTTGTGTTCATTCGAGATTAAAGGGCGTCTGCATATTGCGTGAAGTCCGGAAACACCGCGGCCATCTCTGTGCAGTTGTGAGCGTCTGTCTTTTGTGGTGCGTACTTCATTTAAATTTGTTTTATACAATGAACTGTTTTTGTTCGTTTGTTTTTTTTTTTTTATACGTTGTCGTCGCAGTTTGTAAAATTACCGACATTTGTTTAAAGACATGATTGATGACAAGAGTTCTTAACCAATCTGCTTTTACTTTCATTTTTATACAGAACATGTTAAGTTCTTTCATCTAAGAGTAGCACACACAATCATCATATCGATTTTGTTTGTTTTTTTTTTGGGGGGATACTGCAGACTGGGAATTGGCGAATTAAAAAAAAAGAAAAAAAAAAAAGAAAAGTGTGATGTGATCCTGCCAGTTTGGCGGGGCTAAGAATACTGATAATCGTGCAGGGAAAAAAGTTAAGATATCAACATAGCATTTCTTAAGCACCTTGCCAAAGGTTTTAGGTGATGACAAAGAACAATATATGGCATGTACAAACATTTCAAATCAATAAACTTTGCACAAACATCTGGTGGCCTACACATCCACAAAGATTCACACAAACACACACGCACACACACACACGCACACGCACACACACACGCACACGCACGCGCGCACACACACACACACACACACACACACACACACACACACACACACACACACACACACACACACACACACACACACACACACACACACACACGAGTATAAAGGATTACTTGTACCAACCAAGAAAGATTAAAATATTTACCACTTCCAACACTAAAAGCAAGAAGAGTAAGAGGGGACTTGATTCAGACAAATAAAATTCAATGGTTTTGGTGATAACTGACAAAGCATGCTTTTTGTACTCTACAGATAAATACTACAAGAAAACAGTGAAGATAAGATATTCAAACAATATTCCATAACTAATTTGGGAAAATTTGCATCTACTAAGAGTAACCAATTACTGGAATAAATTAACAACCAACATCAAACGTGCACCAAGTGTAAAAGTATACATTCAAGAAGCTCATAGATAATAAGAATAAATAAGTAAAATTAGATATGACTTTGAAGATTAAAAGAAGACTGAGCTAGTCAACAACTGGACCAATAAGACACCAAAAATAAAAGGGACATAAAAAGCCTAAGTAGGCTAAGTTGTTTACAACGCCCTGATCCTGATCCTGATTGTTTACAATGCCCCATCCTGATCCTGATCCACACACACCACACACACACACACACACACACACACACACACACACACACACACACACACACATTGCATGCACCAAGCATCAATTACATGGCAGGAGATGAAAAAAAAAAAGGATCTTACAAGTAATACTTTTGGAAGAGAAATGTTTTGAGGTTGGAACTTTTGAAGGCAGCAAGAGAGCCTCAGCAAGAGAGGTCTAACATGCAATGGATTATGGAAGAGAGTTCCAAAGCTGCAGGGCATAGTATGAGAAAGAACTATAGCCATGACTTTTTTTGTTTGTAACATCCCTGGCGAAGCAGACTGTGATGTTCTGTGAACATCAGTCTTTGACAAAGCCAGTTGGGTTGTTTATTGTTCTTGTATCCTCCTCCGCAACCTCGTGAGACCCCATCACCAAGGGACATAATCCTGTACTCTTCCTTTTAACTTCCCTTTTTTTCAGTTTTGCAAAAAATTTCACTAACAACCAAAAAAAAAATATATATATAACTTTTTTATTTGAAAATGGAAAAAAAAAGTTTTTAACTTTTTAACTTCAGTTCAGTTCAAATGTTCAACTCAGTGTAAAACTAAACATAATATAGAATCTGAAAAATAAACAAGTCAGATCAAAAGTTGACAGATCCCAGTGGATAGGGGGCTTTTCGGTTTCTTCTTGAACATCTGTCTGGGTCCTGTGAAACACTGCCTCATCCTGAGAAGATATATCAGAGCTTGGAGGTTGCCCCAGGTTTTCATATTGATCTTCATCTTTAGGAGATTGCGCAGCACTAGTTGGAGATTTCCTGCCTGCCAGCAATAGTCTGGAACAAGGTGATGTGGCTGTGGATGAACCATCAGCAGTCGCTGATGTTGATGTATCCAGAGAAGCAGGATCACTGAGGGAACAACATGGTTCTACAACGTCAGTGACAGTTGGCATTTCACAAGGGAGTGTAGAATAACTAATCATGGGAAGTGAAGTGTCTTCTTCTGCCCAGCATTTTCGGACTTGATCAGTGTGACGTCTTTTCTCCAGGCCTCCCCTTCTTTTCTCCAGTCCTGAGCCCCTTCTCTTCTCCAGTCCTCCCCTTTTCTTTTCTCCAGTCCTCCCCCTTCTTTTCTCCAGTCCCCTTCTTTTCTCCAGTCCTCCCCCTTCTTCTCTCCAGTCCCCCTTCTTTTCTCCAGTCCTCCCCTTCTTTTCTCCAGTCCTCCCCTTCTTTTCTCCTCCTCAGGCCCTTCTTTTCTCCAGTCCTCAGGCCCTTCTTTTCTTCCAGTCCCCCTTCTTTTCTCCAGTCCTCCCCCTTCTTTTCTCCAGTCCTCCCCCTTCTTTTCTCGAGTCCTTGGCCCCTTCTTTTCTCCAGTCCTCCCCTTCTTTTCTCCAGCCACCCTTCTTTTCTCCAGTCCTCTGGTCCTTTCTTTTCTCCAGTCCTCTGCCCCCTTCTTTTCTTTCTCCAGTCCTCCCCCTTCTTTTCTCCAGTCCTCCCCTTCTTTTCTCAAGTTATGCCCCATCTTTTCTCCAGTCCTCTGTCCCCTTCTTTTCTCCAGTCCTCCCCTTCTTTTCTCCAGCCCTTCCCCTTCTTTTCTCCTCCAGTCCCCCCCTTCTTGTCTCCAGTCCTCCTTTCCTCCAGTCCCCCTTCTTTTCTCCTGTCCCTCCCCCTTCTTTCCTCCAGTCCTCTTCCTTTCTTTTCTCCAGTCCTTCCCCTTCTTTTCTTCTCCAGTCCTCAACCCCTTCTTTTCTCCCAGTCCTCCCCTTCTTTTCTCCAGTCCTCCCCCTTCTTTTCTCCATTCCTCCCCCATCTTTCCTCCCTCCTCTCTGCCCCCTTCTTTTCTCCAGTTCTCCCCCTTCTTTTCCAGCCCTCCAGCCCTCCCCCTTCTTTCTCTAGTCCTAAGCCCCTTCTTTTCTCCAGTCCTCTCCCATCTTCTCTCCAGTCCTAAGCCCCATCTTTCCTCCAGTCCTCCCCTTCTTTCCTCCAGAGTCCTCCCCCCTTCTTTTCTCCAGTCCTTCCCTTCATTTCCTTCATTTCTCCAGTCCTCCCCTTCTTTTTCTCCAGTCCTCTGCCCCTTCTTTCCTCCTCCAGTCCTCCCCCTTCTTTTCTTCTCCAGTCCTCTGCCCCCCTTCTTTTCTCCAGTCCTTCCCTCTTTTTTCTCCAGTCCCTCCCCCCTTTCTCCAGTCCTCAGCCTCTTCTGTTCTCCAGTCCTCCCGCTTCTTTCTCTCCAGTCCTCCCCCTTCTTTTCTCCAATCCTCCCCTCCTTCTCTCAAGTCCTTCCCCTTCTTTTCTCCAGTCCCCCTTCTTTTCTCCAGTCCTCCCCTTCTTTTCTCCAATCCTCAGCCACTTCTGTTCTCCATTCCTCCCCCTTCTTTTCTTCAGTCCTCCCCTTCTTTTCTCCAGTCCTTAGCCCCTTCTTTTCTCCAGTCCTCCCCTTCTTTTCTCCAGTGCTCAGCCCCTTCTTTTCTCCAGTCCTCCCCCTTCTTTTCTCCAGTCCTCCCCTTCTTTTCTCCAGTCCTCAGCCCCTTCTTTTCTCCAGTCCTTAGCCCCTTCTTTTCTCCAGTCCTTAGCCCCTTCTTTTCTCCAGTCCTTAGCCCCTTCTTTTCTCCAGTCCTTTCCTTCTTTTCCAGTCCTTAGCCCCTTCTTTTCTCCAGTCCTTAGCCCCTTATCTTCTCTCAGTCCTCCCCTTCTTTTCTCCAGTCCTTAGCCCCTTCTTTTCCCTCCAGTCCCCTAGCCCCTTATCTTCTCCAGTCCTTTCCTTCTTTCTTTCTCCAGTCCTCCCCCTTCTTTTCTCCAGTCCTCCCTTCTTTTCTCCAGTCATCAGCCCCTTCTTTTCTCCAGTCCCCCCCTTCTTTTCTCCAGTCCTGCCCCCTTCTTTTCTCCAGTCCTCCCCCCTCTTTTCTCCAGTCCTGCCCCTTCTTTTCTCCAGTCCTCCCCCCCCCCTTTTTTTTTTTTACTCCAGCCCTCCCCTTCTTTTCCTTCCAGTCATCAGCCCTTTTTTTTTTGTCCCATGTGTTTTTGTTCCATCATACATCCCCTTCCCACCCCCACCCAACCTGTCCCTCCACTTCACCTCTCTTTCCTCCCTTCCCCCACTCAACTACCCCCCCCCCCCCCTTCCCCCCCCCCCCCCCCCCCCCCCCCCCCGATTGCTCCTTTCCTTTTTCCCTTCCTCTTCCAAAAACAACCAGTACTTTTTTTTTTCAACATGCTGTAAGCTTTTAAGGGCTGTGTCATAATTATGTTCAGCATGTAATCATTTGTACAAGTTTGTTATGGGTTGGTTTGTTTCTGTTTTTGGTAGGCATTGAAGATGTTGTTTTTCATGTGTCTTTGTGTGATGTGTTACTTTTGTTGCTTGTTTGTTGTTGTTTATGAACAGATTTGTGTGGGTTTTTTTTAACGCGTTATACAAATTGTTTATATGCATATATTATATGTATGTATGTGTTATGAATGTGAAAATCATATCACTTTTTTTTTTCCAAAACATTATAAAAAATTGTTTATATGCATATATTATATGTCTGTTAGTCTTATGAATGTGAAAATCCATATCATTTTTTTTTTTTTTTTGAGTGCTATACAAATTGTTTATATATGCATATAATTTTATCTATGTATGTCTTATGAATGGGAAAAATCATGACAATTTATGTTTCAGATTGACTTTTAACACACAAGACGGTTCACCATGCCTTTACTGGAATATGAGAACCAGCATCTTCTTGGAAGGTTTTCACAGTGACGGTCTCATTATAACAGCTAGGTGAAACTTTTTTTTCACTTACAAGCTAAATTACTTGGAAGCAGTGTCTTGTTGAAAAGGATATCAGGTATTAGGTATTTTGCAAAATACTGACCAGATTTATTGTAATGTGCATAGACGAACACTGTTAAAAATACTGACCAGATTTGATGTAATGTGCATAGATGAACACTGTTACAGAATACTGACCAGATTTGTTGTAATGTGCATAGATGAACACTGTTACAAAATACTGACCAGATTTTGTTGTAATGTGCGTAGATGAACACTATTACAAATATACTGACCAGATTTGTTTAGTGTGGACACTGTTATAAATACTACTGAGCAGACTTGTTGTAATGTGCATAGATGAAACACTGTTACAAAATACTGACAAGATTTGTTGTAATGTGCATAGAGGAACACTGTTACAGAATACTGACCAGATTTGTTGTAATGTGCATAGAGGAACACTGTTACAGAATACTGACCAGATTTGTTGTAATGTGCATAGATGAACACTGTTACAGAATACTGACCAGATTTTGTGTAATGTGCATAGATGACACTCACAAAATATGGACCAGATTTGTTGTAATGTGCATAGATGAACACTTGTTACAGAATACTGACCAGAATTGTTCTAATGTGCATAGAGGAACACTGTTACAGAATACTGATCAGATTTGATATAATGTGCATAGATGAACACTGTTACAAAATACTGACCAGAATTGTTGTAATGTGCATAGATGGACACTCACAAAATACTGACCAGATTTGTTGTAATGTGCATAGATGAACACTGTTACAAAATACTGACCAGATTTGTTGTAAAGTGCATAGATGAACACTCACAAAATACTGACCAGATTTGTTGTAATGTGCATAGATGG